>CM055734.1:3114881-3222381 GCA_029465975.1 Dallia pectoralis
CCATGAATCCTAGACCACATATTTATTATTTCTATACCCCTGCAGGAATGGCCATGAATCCTAGACCACATATGTATTATTTCTATACCCCTGCAGGAATGGCCATGAATCCTAGACCACATATTTATTATTTCTATACCCCTGCAGGAATGGCCATGAATCCTAGACCACATATGTATTATTTCTATACCCCTGCAGGAATGGCCATGAATCCTAGACCACATATTTATTATTTCTATACCCCTGCGGGAATGGCCATGAATCCTAGACCACATATTTATTATTTCTATACCCCTGCATTTTCTAACTGGCTCAAATTACTGGCTCCTACATCTGTGGATTTCTTAGACTGCGGTAATGTGAACATATGTCGTTCTGGCTGACTAAGCAGATGGAAAGCAGAGGAACATGTCCTGGAGGGTGTAATGCAACGCCTTTTTAACGGTTTGTGCCCACGTAAACGGTGCCCCGCCCAAACAGTGACATCCAGTCTAAGCACTGAAGTTCTAATCTTTTAAACGTTGACTCCTGAAGTGACCGGAAATCCCAAGGCACTACTTATTGGCATATAGATGTCCAATCTTTCATAAAGGAACTGGATGAAGATGTTTTTTACCGTATTATGTGAGTGCCTGTGACTTATTCTGTCAATCCTCCTGTAATAAATTTTAATCGACACATCTGAGGTAAACATGGTTTCAGTTGGCCTGTTTTAGACGACACATCCAAAATATATTTTCTGTTTTTAATCTTCTATGCTTTGGGTACTGACAATGGCTTTCACACGCAATATGGAAGTACGACATGATAGTTCTGTAAAATAAATATACATTTTTGTACTGAGACAGAAATAGTGTCCAATAGGTTTAATCAGGATGATGACGCCCTCTGGTGGTAGACACTAAAACACATTCTCATCTTACAAGCCAAATATTTATTAATTATAATTTATTGAGCTTTATTGATAAGATCGGCAGAGTAATGTGATTATGATGCTGCTTAATTGTGTTTATAATTATTTCACAGTTTCTAATGTAACATTTACCAAAACCAAACTTCTTACCGTGAAATAGAATTCAGACTTGAAAAATCTACACAAGGTGACATTTTCCTTGTGTTACTATTATTGTGGGTATTTTTCAGTCCCTGTAATGGCAGTTAAGTGTGAGTACACACACTCCCTTATAGTGTCAACTCATTGTCTGGTGCTTTAGAAGATAAGTCATTTTCATTGAGCTCCTGAATTGCTTTATACAGATTGATATTCACAAGAAGCCAGAGAAGAATGTGGGCGTGGGTTCATGAACTCAAACCTGTTAGATTGGGTTCGGTTGAGTTTATATCTGATGTTAGCTGTTAGATTGGGTTCGGTTGAGTTTATATCTGATGTTAGCTGTTAGATTGGGTTCGGTTGAGTTTATATCTGATGTTAGCTGTTAGATTGGGTTCGGTTGAGTTTATATCTGATGTTAGCTGTTAGATTGGGTTCGGTTGAGTTTATATCTGATGTTAGCTGTTAGATTGGGTTCCGTTGAGTTTATATCTGATGTTAGCTGTTAGATTGGGTTCCGTTGAGTTATATCTGATGTTAGCTGTTAGATTGGATTCATTTGAGTTTATGTCTGAAGTTAGCTGTTAGATTGGGTTCAGTTGAGTTTATATCTGATGTTAGCTGTTAGATTTGGTTCAGTTGAGTTTATATCTGATGTTAGCGGTTAGATTGGGTTCAGTTGAGTTTATATCTGATGTTAGCTGTTAGATTGGGTTCCGTTGAGTTTATATCTGATGTTAGCTGTTAGATTGGATTCATTTGAGTTTATATCTGATGTTAGCTGTTAGATTGGGTTCAGTTGAGTTTATATCTGATGTTAGCTGTTAGATTGGATTCATTTGAGTTTATGTCTGAAGTTAGCTGTTAGATTGGGTTCAGTTGAGTTTATATCTGATGTTAGCTGTTAGATTTGGTTCAGTTGAGTTTATATCTGATGTTAGCGGTTAGATTGGGTTCAGTTGAGTTTATATCTGATGTTAGCTGTTAGATTGGGTTCAGTTGAGTTTATATCTGATGTTAGCTGTTAGATTGGATTCATTTGAGTTTATATCTGATGTTAGCTGTTAGATTGGGTTCAGTTGAGTTTATATCTGATGTTAGCTGTTAGATTGGGTTCAGTTGAGTTTATATCTGATGTTAGCGGTTAGATTGGGTTCAGTTGAGTTTATATCTGATGTTAGCTGTTAGATTGGGTTCAGTTGAGTTTATATCTGATGTTAGCTGTTAGATTGGGTTCAGTTGAGTTTATATCTGATGTTAGCTGTTAGATTGGGTTCAGTTGAGTTTATATCTGATGTTAGCTGTTAGATTGGGTTCAGTTGAGTTTATATCTGATGTTAGCTGTTAGATTGGGTTCAGTTGAGTTTATATCTGATGTTAGCTGTTAGATTGTTGGATGAATACAGACCATTGTGACCCTGATTAATAATCCACATTTTACTTCAGAAAACCTTTTGAAATTGAAATATCACTTCTCCATTTCCTAACCCCGTCTTCGATACATTAACCTAAAGTGTAACTCGCGATAACGAGGTGGTGACTAAACACTTGCGATGAAAGTGTTATCTTTTATCACAAGCCATTAATTCCTTAAATAAATAAAGATACCGTTGAATCGATACACAGAGACAGATAACATTGCCTGGGTCATGTGTTATTGGTACAGTTTAATTAGGTCGACTTCTAGGTAAGTTAGAGATCAACACCTGTCTTTGTTAATACAAGAAATACGTCACTTTCAAAATATGAGGAAGCTAGATAATTGGCTTGTTTACAAACTCCTTTCTTTCACTTTCTTTGTCTCTCTCTTTCTGTCTTTGTCTTTTTCACACACACACACACACACACACCTAGACACACTCCCAGACAAACTGCCTAGTCATTGCCCGGTGCTTTTGAAGATAAGCTTGTTTATTGAGTTCCTGTATTGCTCTCTAAAGATTTATAGGGGTGACAAGTTGACCTCTGGGTAAACATTCTGTGTTCTAAAGCTGGTTATATTAGGCATCCATTATAGTGTAGGGTTGATCATGGAGACGTATAACAGAGATTGATTTAAAACTATCTGTTTGTTAGTCCAGGTAATATCATTTGTCTTTGTTTTTCGTTTAGTGCGTAAGGAACACAATCCAGTTTCCATAACCTACCTCAGTCTAATTTAAGATATTTAATCTTCAGACCCCAGTCCATCCACTTGCTGTCTGTCAGTGACTGGTAATTAAACAGAGCTACCAGGTGATCCACAGCACCTGATGTGCACTGGGTGTATAGACAATCTGCTCCTACATAGGAGGAGGCGCTGGGTGTATAGACAATCTGCTCCTACATAGGAGGAGGCGCTGGGTGTATAGACAATCTGCTCCTACATAGGAGGAGGCGCTGGGTGTATAGACAATCTACTCCTACATAGGAGGAGGCGCTGGGTGTATAGACAATCTGCTCCTACATAGGAGGAGGCGCTGGGTGTATAGACAATCTGCTCCTACATAGGAGGCGCTGGGTGTATAGACAATCTCCTCCTATATAGGAGGCGCTGGGTGTATAGACAATCTGCTCCTACATAGGAGGCGCTGGGTGTACAGACAATATGCTCCTACATAGGAGGAGGCGCTGGGTGTAAAGACGACCTTCTCCCACGTAGGAGGAGGCGCTGGGTGTATAGACGACCTTCTCCCACCTAGGAGGAGGCGCTGGGTGTATAGACGACCTTCTCCCACCTAGGAGGAGGTGCTGGGTGTTTAGACAACCTTTTCCCACCTAGGAGGTGGTGCTGGGTGTATAGACGACCTTCTCCCACCTAGGAGGAGGCGCTGGGTGTATAGACGACCTTCTCCCACCTAGGAGGAGGCGCTGGGTGTATAGACAATCTGCTCCCACGTAGGAGGAGGCGTTGGTGTTCCTAGACTAGCTCACTGTCCTGCGTTGGGTGTGTTCAGCATGATGTGATGCTGAGTGACGACCTAACATGCATGGGTTGACCCTGTGACCTCTGTCTGTGACCTCTGTCTGTCTGACCTCTGTCTGTGACCCTAAGTGTGCCTGAGGTCACATTCTAACTGGAGGTGTGCGTGCGTAACTCCATATGTGGTGCAAATGATTCGTATGATTCACTGGAGTGGTACACAGATCTCAATTTACAATTCGATCCTAGCCATGTGTCTCTGTGTCTGTCTGTCTCTGTGTCTGTCTGTCTCTGTGTCTGTCTGTCTCTGTGTCTGTCTGTCTCTGTGTCTGTCTGTCTCTGTGTCTGTCTGTCTCTGTGTCTGTCTCTGTGTCTCTGTCTGTCTCTGTGTCTGTCTCTGTGTCTCTGTCTGTCTCTGTGTCTGTCTGTCTCTGTGTCTTGTCTGTCTCTGTGTCTGTCTGTCTCCTCCATTTGTTTCTGTCAGTCTCTGTCTGTTCTTGTCTAATAATTTTGTTCTGCTCCTCCAGGGTTTGCGGAACAAGCCAAAGAAAACGGGCCATGTGAAACCAGACCTCATTGATGTGGACCTGGTGAGAGGTGAGTTGGGTGTCTGGACCACTGGCCGTACTCACACTGTAGATCAGGACCACTGGCCGTACTCACACTGCAGATCGGGACCACTGGCCGTACTCACACTGTAGATCAGGACCACTGGCCGTACTCACACTGCAGATCAGGACCACTGGCCGTACTCACACTGCAGATCAGGACCACTGGCCGTACTCACACTGCAGATCAGGACCACTGGCCGTACTCACACTGCAGATCAGGACCACTGGCCGTACTCACACTGCAGATCAGGACCACTGGCCGTACTCACACTGCAGATCAGGACCACTGGCCGTACTCACACTGCAGATCGGGACCACTGGCCGTACTCACACTGCAGATCGGGACCACTGGCCGTACTCACACTGCAGATCAGGACCACTGGCCGTACTCACACTGCAGATCAGGACCACTGGCCGTACTCACACTGCAGATCAGGACCACTGGCCGTACTCACACTGCAGATCGGGACCACTGGCCGTACTCACACTTGAAGTAACTTACAGTCAGTTCGCTCGTAGCCTAAGACACTAGCAGTCTGTAACTCTGCCTAGCCGCTTGTTCCCTGAACCTGTCATTCACCCCCCCGACCAGTTAAATAATTCAGTCCATCTCATCGGACCCGTCTTCGTTTAGTTTTCCCCTCATTGCTTTTTTATGCTGATGGGCCATGCCAGGCTGGGAAGTGGGTTTCATGTCCAGTTCCACGTCCAGTTTCACATCCATGGCGGTCGCGTCTCAGCTTCTTGCTGTCACCTGGCTGTCATCACATCCTTACAGAGGAGTCCCTCTGTCCTGCCCACTGGGGTCATTAGTGGAATTAGCGGCATTTTCATGTCAGCTAGAGCGACTTACAGTAGTGATTGAGCAGACTGTCACCTAGAGCGACTTACAGTAGTGATTGAGCAGACTGTCACCTAGAGCGACTTACAGTAGTGATTGAGCAGACTGTCACCTAGAGCGACTTACAGTAGTGATTGTCACTTACAGTAGTGATTGAGCAGACTGTCACCTAGAGCGACTTACAGTAGTGATTGAGCAGACTGTCACCTAGAGCGACTTACAGTAGTGATTGAGCAGACTGTCACCTAGAGCGACTTACAGTAGTGATTGAGCAGACTGTCACCTAGAGCGACTTACATTAGTGATTGAGCAGACTGTCACCTAGAGCGACTTACAGTAGTGATTGAGCAGACTGTCACCTAGAGCGACTTACAGTAGTGATTGAGCAGACTGTCACCTAGAGCGACTTACAGTAGTGATTGGAGTGGAGTGGTTGGTATCAAACCCACAACCTTGCTGTTGTAAGTGCCTTGCTCTGGCAGCGCAGCCAGACAGGACCTGTCCCCAATTTGTATAGCCAGGTTTGACGCGTGCGTGTGTGTGTGTGTGTGCGTGTCCATCCAGGTTCTGCATTTGCTAAGGCGAAGCCGGAGTCTCCCTGGACATCTCTGACCAGGAAGGGTCTGGTCAGGGTGGTATTCTTTCCCTTCTTCTTCCGATGGTGGATCCAGGTGACCTCCAGGGCCATCTTTCTGCTCCTCCTCTGCCTCTACCTGCTGCAAGGTAGACTGATGTGACTGGTTTAGTGTAACACCTGATGTGACTGGTTTAACCCTGATGTGACTGGTTTAACCCTGATGTGACTGGTTTAGTGTAACACCTGATGTGACTGGTTTAGTGTAACACCTGATGTGACTGGTTTAGTGTAACACCTGATGTGACTGGTTTAGTGTAACACCTGATGTGACTGGTTTAGTGTAACACCTGATGTGACTGGTTTAGTGTAACACCTGATGTGACTGGTTTAGTGTAACACCTGATGTGACTGGTTTAGTGTAACACCTGATGTGACTGGTTTAGTGTAACACCTGATGTGACTGGTTTAGTGTGATGTGACTGGTTTAACCCTGATGTGACTGGTTAAGTGTAACACCTGATGTGACTGGTTTAGTGTAACATCTGATGTGACTGGTTTAGTGTAACACCTGATGTGACTGGTTGTGACCTGATGTGACTGGTTAAGTGTAACACCTGATGTGACTGGTTTAGTGTAACACCTGATGTGACTGGTTTAGTGTAACACCTGATGTGACTGGTTTAGTGTAACACCTGATGTGACTGGTTAAGTGTAACACCTGATGTGACTGGTTAAGTGTAACACCTGATGTGACTGGTTTAGTGTAACACCTGATGTGACTGGTTAAGTGTAACACCTGATGTGACTGGTTAGTGTAACACCTGATGTGACTGGTTTAGTGTAACACCTGATGTGACTGGTTTAGTGTTACACCTGATGTGACTGGTTTAACCCTGATGTGACTGGTTTAGTGTAACACCTGATGTGACTGGTTTAGTGTTACACCTGATGTGACTGGTTTAACCCTGATGTGACTGGTTTAGTGTAACACCTGATGTGACTGGTTTAGTGTAACACCTGATGTGACTGGTTTAGTGTAACACCTGATGTGACTGGTTTAGTGTAACACCTGATGTGACTGGTTTAGTGTAACACCTGATGTGACTGGTTAAGTGTAACACCTGATGTGACTGGTTAAGTGTAACACCTGATGTGACTGGTTTAGTGTAACACCTGATGTGACTGGTTAAGTGTAACCCTCCACCTTTCTTTACCTCGCTCTCCCCCCTCCCCCCCTACCCTCCCAGTGGCTGCTGCGGCTTTATTCTTCACCATCCCAACCCCCCACGGTATCCCCACTACTGAGGTGTTCGGGGCCACCTGGCTGATGCTGTTACTTGGCACGGTCCACTGCCAGATCGTCTCCACCCGAACCCCCAAACCCAGCAGCAGCACCGCCAGCAGCTCGGGCAAGAGACGAAGGTAGGGAGATGGGCCAGGTGGAGGTGCCGGGTTGGTATGGATGGATGTAGCCAGGTGGAGGTACCGGGTTGGGATGGATGGATGTAGCCAGGTGGAGGTACCGGGTTTGGATGGATGTAGCCAGGTGGAGGTACCGGGTTGGAATGGATGGATGTAGCCAGGTGGAGGTACCGGGTTTGGATGGACGGATGTAGCCAGGTGGAGGTACCGGGTTTGGATGGATGTAGTGGGAGACTGGAGTACTGGCTATTAACTAGTGCTTTCATACATCTGTGTTGTTTGAATTTTGTCTGTTCTTTCTGCTGAAATATTTCACCTAAACACCTGGTAACAGACGCCTCCTTGTGAAGAACTGTTCTGTCTCCGTCGGCGGGGGCTGGGGGTGGTGAAGGCGTGGTGGGGGGTGTTTGGTGGCCACCTATCTCTACCAAACCAGCAATATATGTGCGTGCGTGCGCACACACACACACACACACACTCACACACACACTTACATACATACACACACACACACACACACACTTCTCCCGTCACAGACTGTGGATGTGAGGTTGCCTTTAATTTTCAACTGGAACGTAGCTACTTTGCCCCAGATCCAGAAAGCTCTATTCTGAATAAATAGCAGTTCATAGAGATCATATTTAACAATGTGACAAATGTAAATGGCTAGAATTAGACTCAATATAATGTGGATGGATGGTGACCGACCAGGTGACAGACCAGGTGACAGACCAGGTGACAATATAACATTGCAATTACAAAACAGGTGGATTTAATCCAAACATTGTTAAGAGAGACTGTCTGGCAGAATGAAAACAAACAGGACGTGTTCAGGAATTAGCAGGAATAATAGTTCCTCAATACTTTCTTCTCGGCCAAACATCTAGGCCATTGGTCTAACCTTGAGTTACAAGGTATTTTCCATACTCATTATCTTGGTTAGCTGTTAAGTATTTAACCTTTAGTTAACCAGTAAAATACCCTTGATGATTTAAACCTCCAGAGGTTTACAGGAATGTACATGTTATGATATTGATCTAATCAGGTTTGTCCATTCTGGGTCAATGATTGACTCGTTAATATTTAAATGTACATGTTCTGTCCGACTCGCTAAACGTACTGACAGAATGGGCTCAGAATGGGCTTCTAGTAGCTCTTGTATGTATGTAGATATCTAGAGCAGGACTGTTGACTTTCACCTCCCAGGTAAGTCTATTACGTCGGTCAAACGTTAAAGCCAACCCAGTTAATGCTGTGAACATTCAACTCAGTCGGTTTCTGTGAATGGGCTTTTAAAGTCTTATCCCTAAATCAGCGCAGTCCAATGGTCTAAGTTCATGTAGCGTCACTAGGACAGTTGGACAGGGTTTTCCTTTGGATCAAAACCACATCTGATGTGACACACATTGCTTTCATCTAATCAACTGCTGTTATTTTCATCACTTTGACTGCCACTTATTCCTGTCTAATGTGAAGGCAGTTATTTCAATTACTACGTATAATTTATTCAGTCAGTCACAACAGCGAAACATTTTTTTGGACGTGCTCCAAATGCCCTCCGGTGGATTTCAATGTGCACCTCTTTTGAACGGACCCCCCAAACACACACGACACGGGGCCCGCCTTCAAAACCAAGTGCACGGAACTCTGGGAAACGGGGCTCATTTGGGGCCCGGCGTCTCACCCCCCCCTCTAAGCACTCTGCACTTTCTCGTTGATCTTTCCTGACTGAAGGCGGTTGAGGAAGGCAGCTAACATGGAGGTGCATAGGGAAGGAGACGGCTCTAGCAGTACTGATAACACACAGGAGGGGGCGCCAAATTCCCACGGTGTCGGCACTGCTTCTTCGTACCGCCTCGGCATCGCTCTCTTCCGAGATTTCTGGCATGATATCTGTAAAGCGGGGTGTGTATTTTTCCCTCTTCGAGGTTTCTTGGATACCCTCTCACCCTCTCTTTCTCTTTCTGCTGGAATTGAGCTGTGACATCACTCAGATCCCACTCAGCTAAGAACTAAATAACTTGAGTCTTTGGAACGTGTTCAGACCCCAATTAATATCTGATAATTGATTACTTTTGTTTGCCATTAGTCTGCACTCCTAATGACAAAGCGAAAACCGATATTTATTCCGGTTATTATCTATTTCTAAATTATGTTCAATCAATTTGAATTTCCACAGATTGGAAACAGGATGCATTAATGCAATACTTTTTGGAGTGTCATGAAAACAACTGACATCAATTCTAAATGTAGATGATAGCACAATTATGTGGAGAAAATAAAAGGGTCTGAACAATATCCAAAGATATCTTCCTCTGGTCGTGCGTAATCTCGGGAGAAGAGGTTCGTCTCAGCTTTGATATAATTGTTTCTGAGTGTGATATGGGCGGTGTTTCAGCTTAGTATATTTCCTATTTACAATTGAAGATACGGCCATGAGAAGCATAATGCAAAAGATCTACAAAAACAATCCAGGAAAAATATTTAATATTATCAATCAATAAAAATAAATTACAACGACCGTTGTCACAAAGTGCTTTTCCAATTTTTAATGGCTTTATAGTGAATTGAAGACCATCAGTGGAGAATGTGGCTACATAAACAAATCCAATCTGCACTCTCGGTCATTCCAGTCCCAGTTGAACAGTCAGTCTGAATTCAGCTTGTTAACAGAACCACATGTGGATCAGGAAGCAGTAACTTCTCTCATGCCGTTACTCCAATCAGAATCGACCCAATGGATCGATCCCAGCGATTCTGTTTGGGGTTCTGCATGCTGGATAAATTGGGACTGTTTGTCCCCCCTCCCCTCTAACACCCCCTTCCTCCACATGTCCCACTCCTCTTCTTCAGGTCTAAGAAGTCCAAGCTGTCCATAGATAAGTCCACGGAGACGGATAACGGTTATGTGTCTCTGGATGGACGGGTCACCAGTAAGAGCAGTGAGGAGGGCTTACAGATCCATCCTGGGGTGTCCCACCACTCTGACCTCCTCCTGAGGTCAGATGATACCTGCTGGACAGGACTTACATCTAGAAACACACTGCAGTTACCTGCTGTGGGCAAGATAAACAAGGTAGCCAAAACACACCTACACCATTATATAATCATAACCCGACCCCTAAAACACCATTATATAACCATAACCCGACCCATATAACACCATTATATAACCATAACCCAACCCATATAACACCATTATATAATCATAACCCGACCCATATAACACCATTATATAACCATAAACCGACCCATATAACACCATTATATAACCATAATATAAAAACCATTATATAAACCGACCCATATAACACCATTATATAACCATAACCCAACCCATATAACACCATTATATAACCATAACCCGACCCTAAAACACCATTATATAACCATAACCCGACCCATATAACACCATTATATAACCATAACCCAACCCATATAACACCATTATATAACCATAACCCAACCCATATAACACCATTATATAACCATAACCCAACCCATATAACACCATTATATAACCATAACCCAACCCATATAACACCATTATATAACCATAACCCGACCCATATAACACCATTATATAACCATAACCCAACCCATATAACACCATTATATAACCATAACCCAACCCATAAAACACCATTATATAACCATAACCCAACCCCTAAAACACCATTATATAACCATAACCCAACCCATATAACACCATTATATAACCATAACCCGACCCATATAACACCATTATATAACCATAACCCGACCCATATAACACCATTATATAATCATAACCCGACCCATATAACACCATTATATAACCATAACCCAACCCCTAAAACACCATTATATAATCATAACCCAACCCCTAAAACACCATTATATAATCATAACCCGACCCATAAAACACCATTATATAACCATAACCCGACCCCTAAAACACCATTATATAACCATAACCCGACCCATAAAACACCATTATATAACCATAACCCGACCCATAAAACACCATTATATAACCATAACCCGACCCATATAACACCATTATATAATCATAACCCGACCCATATAACACCATTATATAACCATAACCCGACCCATATAACACCATTATATAACCATAACCCAACCCATAAAACACCATTATATAATCATAAAAACCATTATATAATCATAACCCCCTAAAACACCATTATATAATCATAACCCGACCCATAAAACACCATTATATAACCATAACCCGACCCCTAAAACACCATTATATAACCATAACCCGACCCATAAAACACCATTATATAACCATAACCCAACCCCTAAAACACCATTATATAACCATAACCGAACCCATATAACACCATTATATAATCATAACCCAACCCATATAACACCATTATATAACCATAACCCGACCCATATAACACCATTATATAACCATAACCAAACCCTAAAACACCATTATATAATCATAACCCGACCCATAAAACACCATTATATAACCATAACCCAACCCATAAAACACCATTATATAACCATAACCCAACCCATAAAACACCATTATATAATCATAACCCAACCCATATAACACCATTATATAACCATAACCGAACCCATATAACACCATTATATAACCATAACCCAACCCATAAAACACCATTATATAACCATAACCCGACCCATATAACACCATTATATAACCATAACCCAACCCCTAAAACACCATTATATAACCATAACCCGACCCCTAAAACACCATTATATAACCATAACCCGACCCATATAACACCATTATATAACCATAACCCGACCCATATAACACCATTATATAATCATAACCCGACCCATATAACACCATTATATAATCATAACCCAACCCATAAAACACCATTATATAACCATAACCCAACCCCTAAAACACCATTATATAACCATAACCCGACCCCTAACTTAAACCCTAGCCAATCGGGTATTGGTCAGTAGTTTCCACTGTGCATTAACCCTTATACTTTATTAAATACATTTGATTGATGACCTGCTGTTAGTCAAGCAGAGTGGTTTCAGCTGTCAGGTCCGTCATTCACCAGGTGACCCAGAATCGAGGCACGGGCCTGGAGAAGATGTCAGATGAGGCTTCCAGTGAGGAGGATCCTGAGGGTTCTTACTCTGTCACACGCCGGGGGGTGGAACGTGTTGGTAGTGAATGTACGCTACGCAACCGGAGAACACACCTGTACAACAAACATTATTCCACCAATATCCAGGTAGGTTGTCTCACACCTGAGGTTCACGCACACACACTCTCTCACGCACACGCCGCTCTCACACACACGCCACTCTCACGCACACGCCGCTCTCACGCACACGCCGCACATACGCCGCTCTCACGCACAAGCCGCACACACGCCGCTCTCACGCACACGCCGCTCTCACGCACACGCCGCTCTCACGCACACGCCGCTCTCACGCACGCCGCTCTCACGCACACGCCGCTCTCACGCACACGCCGCTCTCACGCACACGCCGCTCTCACGCACACGCCGCTCTCACGCACACGCCGCTCTCACGCACACGCCGCTCTCACGCACACGCCGCTGTCACGCACACGCCGCTGTCACGCACACGCCGCTCTCACGCACACGCCGCTCTCACGCACACGCCGCTCTCACGCACACGCCGCTCTCACGCACACGCCGCTCTCACGCACACGCCGCTCTCACGCACACGCCGCTCTCACGCACACGCCGCTCTCACGCACACTCACTCTTACACACACACACTCTTACACACACACTCTCACACTCTTACACTCACCACTCACACACACACTCTCACACTCTTACACTCACCACTCACACACACACTCTTACACTCTTACACTCACACACACACTCTTACACACACTCTCACAGACACTCACTCTTACACTCACCACTCTCACACACACACTCTTACACACACTCTCACACACACTCTCACACTCTTACACTCACCACTCTTACACACACACTCTTACACACACACTCACCACACACACACACACTCTTACACACACACTCTCTTACACTCACCATTCACACACACACTCTTACTCACACACACACACTCTTACACACAAACACACACACACACTCTCACACTCTTACACTCACCACTCCTCTCCTCTCCAGGATGTTCCTAAGTCTGGCACCAGCTGCAGCTCCCGGTGTTCCAGTCTGCGCACCCAGGAGTCGGAGAGCACCCGGCACGAGTCCGAGACAGAGGACCTGTTGTGGGAGGACTTCCTGCATTGTGCCGAGTGCCGCTCCTCCTGCACCAGCGAGAGCGACGGGGAGGGAGGAGGCGCAGCCTGTTCTGCTACCAAGAAGGAGTACCGGGATGACCCCTTTCACCAGGTCGTTTAAGGGTCAGGGGTTATAGGTCACTGTTGATGTAGGTGTGTCCTCTACATAGTTAATAACCGTAGTTATTGTGTTGATGTAGTTGTGTCCTCAACAGGGTAATTCCTGGCTACACAGCTCCAACCCGGGTCTGGAGCGGGTCAGCGCCATTGTCTGGGAGGGGAACGACTGTAAGAAGGCCGACATGTCGGTTCTGGAAATCAGTGGCATGATAATGAACAGGGTGAGTCAGCAGAACTTATGTATCCTTTGGGTTCTCCAAATAGTCTGCATCTGCAACACACTGCTAGTCCTGAGGAGTGGTCCATGGGCTCATGTCCTCTAACGTTTAAACAGAGCAGCAAGGAATACAATAAAAAACGTATTGTTTTACACCCCCTGCCCCCCTCCCCCACTGCCCCTCCCCCTCTCCCCCTGCCCCTCTCCCCCTGCCCCTCTCCCCCTGCCCCTCTCCCCCTGCCCCTCTCCCCCTGCCCCTCTCCCCCTCCCCCAGGTGAACCTGTTCTCCCCAGGTATCGGCTACCAGATCTTTGGTAACCTGGTTTCCGTGACCCTGGGCCTGACACCCTTCGCCTACAGACTGTCTCAGTACAAAGACCTCGATCAGCTGACACAGCTGTCGGCCAATGAGCTCATCTCGGTGGCTTTCGGCTCCTCCTCGGACGTCACGGTGATCGTCATGGTAACACTCAGCTTCATGGTGCGCGTGTGTCTCATCTGGCTCTTCTTCTTTTTGCTCAGCGTGGCCGAGAGGACGTACAAACAGGTCAGTGGGCCGACAGCGGTTTTTCATTTTTCAGGATTTAACTTTCGGTTACTGGTAGTATGCTTCGGTTGTTCGGGTAATTGTCGGTTAGTTCCGAGGACTAGCCATGTAGATGGCATAATATAACCGATTTGAATGTCGCGTAACTTCACTGCACATTTCTGTTTCGACAGAGGCTGCTGTTCGCCAAGTTATTCGGTCACCTGACTTCAGCTCGGCGAGCCAGGAAGTCAGAGGTGCCTCACTTCCGTCTGAAAAAAGTCCAAAACATAAAGATGTGGCTCTCACTGCGCTCATATCTAAAGGTAAGAACCAGGTCACTACATCTTTTAATACAGAGGCTCTCAATGCTTGTGGAAGGATGTTCTGGAATCAGGAATTTATGCCTATAAATATCAATATAGAAAATGTTTTATAATCAAGGACATCATCTCGGGTCTGGGACACATGAGCTTTTGGTTCTTCACTTGGTTTCGTCTGTGGTAAAGGCTGCGGTTCTACTGTGGCAAAGGCTGCGGTTCTACTGTGGCAAAGGCTGCGGTTCTACTGTGGCAAAGGCTGCGGTTCTACTGTGGCAAAGGCTGCGGTTCTACTGTGGCAAAGGCTGCGGTTCTACTGTGGCAAAGGCGCTGGTTCTACTGTGGCAAAGGCGCTGGTTCTACTGTGGCAAAGGCGCTGGTTCTACTGTGGCAAAGGCGCTGGTTCTACTGTGGCAAAGGCTGCGGTTCTACTGTGGCAAAGGCTGCGGTTCTACTGTGGCAAAGGCTGCGGTTCTACTGTGGCAAAGGCTGCGGTTCTACTGTGGCAAAGGCTGCGGTTCTACTGTGGCAAAGGCTGCGGTTCTACTGTGGCAAAGGCGCTGGTTCTACTGTGGCAAAGGCTGCGGTTCTACTGTGGCAAAGGCTGCGGTTCTACTGTGGCAAAGGCTGCGGTTCTACTCTGGCAAAGGCTGCGGTTCTACTGTGGCATAGGCTGCGGTTCTACTGTGGTAAAGGCTGCGTTTCTACTGTGGTAAAGGCGCTGGTTCTACTGTGGCAAAGGCTGCGGTTCTACTGTGGCAAAGGCTGCGGTTCTACTGTGGCAAAGGCTGCGGTTCTACTGTGGCAAAGGCGCTGGTTCTACTGTGGCAAAGGCTGCGGTTCTACTGTGGCAAAGGCTGCGGTTCTACTGTGGCAAAGGCTGCGGTTCTACTGTGGCAAAGGCTGCGGTTCTACTGTGGCATAGGCTGCGGTTCTACTGTGGTAAAGGCTGCGTTTCTACTGTGGTAAAGGCGCTGGTTCTACTGTGTTACAGAGACGGGGTCCTCAGAGGTCGGTGGATGTGATCGTGTCCTCTGCCTTCCTCCTCACTCTCTCTGTGGTCTTCATCTGTTGTGCCCAGGTCAGCGTGAGTCAACCTGCATAGGTTGCATGTGTAACAACATAAATCCTACTTTATAATGGGATTTGTACCTATTAACATGCTGCTATGATGATTTATAATGGGATTTGAACCCATTATCATGCTGCTATGAATATTTATAATGGGATTTGAACCTATTATCATGCTGCTATGATGATTTATAATGGGATTTGAAAAATGAATTGACTGACCACCGGTGTGACGGACCACCAGTGTAGACTGACCACCAGTGACCACCTTTCTGCAGTTACTCCACGTCCATGAGACCTTCCTAGACTGCCACTACAACTGGGAGCTGGTGATCTGGTGCTCTTCACTGTCTCTCTTCCTGCTCCGCTTTGTCACTCTGGGATCAGAGACCTGCAAGAAATACAGCAACACCTCCCTCTTACTCACAGAGCAGGTGAGCGTAAGATGTCCACACACACACAAACACGGAACAAACCGGTTTCAGTTGTGTTGACTCGGTCTGATGTTTCCTCCAGATCAATCTGTACCTGAAGATGGAGAAGAAGCCCAACAAGAAGGAGGAGCTGACGTTAGTCAACAATGTCCTGAAGCTGGCCACCAAACTGTTAAAGGTACAGCTGTCTGTGTCACCCTTTCTCTGTCTCTATCTTTCTGTAATATCCCCCCCCTCTCTCTCTCATCCCTCCTCTCTCTCACCCCCTCTCTCTAATTCCCTCTCTCTCTCATTCTCTCTCATTCTCCCCTCTCTCATTCCTCCCTCTCTCTAATTCCCTCTCTCTCATTCCCTCTCTCTCTCTCACCCCCCCTCTCTCTCACCCCCTCTCTCTCTCATCCCTCCTCTCTCTCATCCCCCTCTCTCTAATTCCCTCTCTCTCTCATTCCCCCCTCTCTCTCATTCTCCCCCTCTCTCATTCCCTCTCTCTCAGACCCCCTCTCTCCCCCTCTCTCTCCCCCCCTCTCTCATTCCCCCCTCTCTCATTCCCTCTCTCTCATTCCCTCTCTCTCACCCCCCTCTCTCTCACCCCCTCTCTCTCTCACCCCCCCCTCTCTCTCACCCCCCTCTCTCTCATTCCCCCCTCTCTCTCTCATTCCCCCTCTCTCATCCCCCTCTCTCTCATTCTCTCTCTCATTCCTCCCCTCTCTCATTCCCTCTCTCTCATTCTCTCTCTCTCATTCCCCCTCTCTCTCATTCCCCCACTCTCTCTCTCATTCCCCACTCTCTCTCTCATTCCCCACTCTCTCTCTCATTCCCCCACTCTCTCTCTCATTCCCCCTCTCTCTCTCATTCCCCCTCTCTCCCTCTCTCTCTCTCATTCCCCCTCTCTCACCCCCTCTCTCCCTCTCTCTCTCTCATTCCCCCTCTCTCACCCCCTCTCCCTCTCTCTTCTCCCCCTCTCATTCTCTCTCTCACATATGATCTAGTAAACCTGACCTACACCCTGTTGTTTTCTCCCCACCATCTCCCCATTTACCTCCTCCAGGAGTTGGACGCTCCGTTCAGACTTTATGGTCTGACCATGAACCCCCTCCTGTACAACATCACCCAGGTGGTCATCCTCTCAGCTGTGTCAGGGGTTATCAGTGATCTGCTGGGCTTCAACCTGAAGGTGAGAGAGGAGCCTGTACAATGTCAATGAATTAAATAGGATGTCACTCGTACATCATAGCTGTCATACAAACACAACCCAACCTTACTGACCGCGTCATGACACAACTCAACCTTACTGACCGCGTCATGACCCAAACACAACCCAACTTTACTGACCGCGTCATGACACAAACCAACTTTACTGACCGCCTCATGACACAAACACAACCCAACTTTACTGACCGTGTCATGACACAACTCAACCTTACTGACCGCGTCATGACCCAAACACAACCCAACTTTACTGACCGCGTCATGACACAAACCAACTTTACTGACCGCCTCATGACACAAACACAACCCAACTTTACTGACCGCGTCATGACACAACCCAACTTTACTGACCGCGTCATGACACAAACCAACTTTACTGACCGCGTCATGACACAAACCAACTTTACTGACCGCGTCATGACACAAACCAACTTTACTGATCGCGTCATGACACAACCCAACTTTACTGACCGCCTCGTGACACAACCCAATTTTACTGACCGCCTCGTGACACAAACCAACTTTACTGACCGCCTCATGACACAAACCAACTCATAAAATATTAACATTAAAAAAGTGGGATTGATCTGTCTATGTATTCGTTTGAAGTTTTAACTTTACACACTTTCCCGTTCTCAGCTTTGGAAGATCAAATCATGACTGTAAGCTGATTGGACATAACTGGCTTTCCGGAAGGCGATATGTTCTCCCACCACGTGGGGGCGCTGTTCTCATCTCTCACTGACTGACTGTGGGCTTCTCTGTTTCTATGGACTGACAGCCCCTGTTCTCTCAGACTTATCCAAGTGCTCAGTCATTTCACTTGTGCAATTCAACGTTATATTTATTTTACCCTTTCAGTGTTTTTTTTCTCTTTGTATCTTGTTTTTGGAAATAATTATGTTTTGTTGGAGAAAAAGTATTATTTTAAGCTATACAGGTTTCTGTGTTCTCAATGGGATCGCTCGGGAAATAGCAGGACAACTCAGTCAACAAAAAACTGTACAAAAAGAAGGTTGTCGTTACAGCACTTCAGTGCGTGTGTGTGTGTGTGTGCGTGTGTGTGTGTGTGTGTGTGTACGGCATGTATACTAGTGTGTAGGTACCACGCACCGTCTTCACAGTGTGACTCTTTGGTCAAACGGCCGTCGGCAACACAAAACTCACACGGTCGTTTCACTGTGAGAACTGCTGCCAGCGGTTGTTTCAAATCGTGGACTTATAATGAAGAAAACGGTGTGTGTGTGTTTATTACAGGCCTAATGTACACAAAAACTGTTTCACATTTCTCGTGGCCTCCGTTTGTTTTTAGATTTTTTCGTTTGCCGTTGCCCTCGACGACAACCACACCAAAGTTGTGAATGAGGTAACAATGTAATGTACAGATAATCTAGCTTGGCAGCTATGATGCATAAAGTAAATTATAAATAGATGAGATAGACTTAACATATCCCTCAGAAGTCGGCTGAGCTGACTGGCCAGGCGTTCGCCAACGCCACGACAAACCGAAAAGAAACCTGTTTTCTGAGGGGAAAAGGCGACGAGCGGCATTGATGTTTGTCACTTCAGCGCTAGTTAACGAACAGCCCGGATGGTTCTTTTAGTGTTTAGTCTGGAAATCTGACTTACCGGAGACTTGCATCAGCCGGACAACTGTAATCAATACAATAATGTGTAAGCTATTTAACTGTGGTGTACAGTAGCCCAGACGCTGAGGGGGGATGTGGGCAATCTGGCTGGACGTTACTGTAAGTAATTTCTGTACACGAAAGCACAGTGTAGGACGTGTCAGTGGTGAACATCGCCCAGTTGTTTCTGTCTCATGCTATGGTATTTCTGTTGTGTGGCTTTTTCACTGCACATTTGTGTTCTATTAGTTGGGTCAATGTTTAGACTGTATTTTAAGCAATAGGTCACAGCGTTACACAGACGGAGGAGACGGGCATCTGAGGTCAGACCAGAAGGTCTCTGAGGTGTTTGACCGTCAATGGTTGCCTCTAAAGTTTTGAATGCCTCAAAATGTGCACTTTAAAACAGTTCAAAGAATTAAAGGAAAATGTTACAAATCAACGTTATACAAGCTATTGTTGTTAAAAAAATTAAGAGCCTTTTTTTTACTGTGTGGCAGTCTGTGTGACGATGACCAAAGTGCTTTTTATTTGCTGGAAAAGAATGTATTATAGCACATGCTTTAAAAAAATAAAATAACTGTTTTGGTTTCAAATTATTGAAAATGGTTTAAGCTAAAAGTGTGTTGATGTTGCTTTTATTTTGGCACTGTACTGTATTTATTTATTATTTTTAGAAGACTGTCAGTCATTGTTTGTAGTTGTAAGACCCTGGTAGTACTAGAGAAGGGGTGTGGCCAATTCAGACAGACCCTGGTAGTACTAGAGAAGGGGTGTGGCCAATTCAGACAGACCCTGGTAGTACTAGAGAAGGGTTGTGGCCAATTCAGACAGATCCTGGTAGTACTAGAGAAGGGTTGTGGCCAATTCAGACAGATCCTGGTAGTACTAGAGAAGGGGTGTGGCCAATTCAGACCCACCTTGGTAGACATTGTAATTCCATTTTCAACTGTCTGCATATTAATTTTAAAGAAAAAACTTTTTGTGAGCTGTCTTTTTTAAATCAGCTCAAGATTTTTCAAATGAATACTTGACAGTGATAACCAGACTGGACACACAGTGACTTTTCTAGACATTGTATTTTGGTTGTGCCGGAACACGAGAGCCAAACACAACCGCTCGGCTGGGTGCCGATCTTTCTTTCTCTTAACCAAATGACATCTAATGTGTGTAATGCTCTACTGTTGACTGACCCAAAAAGTGACAATAGGGCCTCTGATCGCTAGGGCCCCCTACCAAATTATGCTTAGGGCCCACAAGAAGTTAGAGCGGCCCCTGACTGTGGTAACACATGCAGCCGGCTTCTTCTAATCGGATCAGCTCTGAAAAATATCTGATGTCCACATTCTGATTGGGTTCACGTAAGACTGGAGAAAAGATGCATTGTGATCTGACTAATCAGATCTTATCGGTGTCGAGATGAATGCCAAGATAAGGAAAAAAGATTCCAGGATAAGGAAAAAAGATGCCAGGATAAGTAAAGAAAATGCCAGGATAAGTAAAAAAGATGCATTTTAGAGGCAGATGTAAACGGGGCTCTTGACACTGGATCAAATAAAATTACTTTATTTCTTATTTTGATGATTGTTGAAATAAATGTTTATAAATTAAGTCAACCATTTAGGAAAAGATATGTGGAAAGTTGTTAAACATAACAAAAGCTGCATAAACATTTCACCTGTAAGAAAATCAGATTTTCATACACACAATAAAAATTGTCAGCTGTTCATGTGCAGTTTTGAAGATTTATAAGGCAGTGTGTAAGCGATCATTGCACGTCACACAGTATAACACTAGTAGATGTTTTACTACTTAAGAGATCTTCTGCTCTTAGTTCCCTTTAGAAATGAACAGACCCAAAACCATCTCCATCAGTTGGCAAGTGTTCTGATGTTTAGTTGAACAAATCTTAATGTTTGTAAAATGAGTGTTCAGATAAGAAATAACCAACTGGTTGTGTGTGACCGTGCGTCCTGTGGCCATACAAATCATCAAAGTAACTTCCTGAATCATTAGTAAGAACATGCGTCTAAATAAGAAGGGCTTGAGGTGTGTGTCGCTCCCTGGGTCAAAATAAGAAGGGCTTGAGGTGTGTGTCGCTCCCTGAGTCAAAGTAAGAAGGGCTTGAGGTGTGTGTCGCTCCCTGGAGTAAGAAGGGCTTGAGGTGTGTGTCGCTCCCTGGGTCAAAATAAGAAGGGCTTGAGGTGTGTGTCGCTCCCTGGGTCAAAGTAAGAAGGGCTTGAGGTGTGTGTCGCTCCCTGGGTCAAAATAAGAAGGGCTTGAGGTGTGTGTCGCTCCCTGGAGTAAGAAGGGCTTGAGGTGTGTGTCGCTCCCTGGGTCAAAATAAGAAGGGCTTGAGGTGTGTGTCGCTCCCTGAAGTAAGAAGGGCTTGAGGTGTGTGTCGCTCCCTGGGTCAAAATAAGAAGGGCTTGAGGTGTGTGTCGCTCCCTGGGTCAAAGTAAGAAGGGCTTGAGGTGTGTGTCGCTCCCTGGGTCAAAGTAAGAAGGGCTTGAGGTGTGTGTCGCTCCCTGAAGTAAGAAGGGCTTGAGGTGTGTGTCGCTCCCTGGGTCAAAGTAAGAAGGGCTTGAGGTGTGTGTCGCTCCCTGAAGTAAGAAGGGGTGTGTGTATCTCAGGTCAAATCACTTCAAATGCACACGTCATATCTCTGAGCCACTGGCCCATGGCGAGAATAATGCCCTGTATTCCAGACTTAAAACAGTTGACACACACCAGGTCCACATGGGGGCAGTGTTGAGGCAGAGGTAAATATACAGCTGGAGGATGACGTTACAGACATGTCACCAATTGTTAAAAGTTAGACCCCCATGTCAAATCACAGGGTGACTGGGGAGCAACTGAGGCTGGGCATTAGAAGAAGAGCTGCAATACCCTGGAAACAACTGAGGCTGGGCATTAGAAGAAGAGCTGCAACACCCTGGAAACAACTGAGGCTGGGCATTAGAAGAAGAGCTGCAATACCCTGGAAACATTCTCACTGTAGGCAGATTTCCCAAGAAAATCTTGGAGCAGTTAGACGACACTCTGACGGCCACTGTACCCCGAGGACCAGTCGGAGCAGCGACGTTTGGCGAACTCTATGTAGATCCCATCATGGTCTGAGATGCCATCAGGGTCTGAGTCCAAACTGTCCAATATCTGGTCCATCACGGTGTCCGGGCTGGAGGAGCAGCTGGGGATAGATCCCATTTCCAAACCAGAACCATGGGGGACACCGTAGACTCCCCCTCGCTTTGCATGAATGGTTCTGCTGAGTTCTGGAGAATGGAAGTGGATGGGGAGTTAGGCTGCAGGTTGGACTCTAAAGACCCGGACTCGACAGACCCAGAGAGATCCAGACTTCCAGCGCCACTCCCACTACCTGCCCTGGTGAAGCTGAGGTCCTGGTCCAAGGATGGGGGCCCCGACTGGACTGAGGAGCCCAACGAGGTCACGGTGTCGGTGACAGAGCCCTCTTCCAGACAGGAGGTCATCTCACAGACGGAGTGGCGCCGGATTCCTATGTTGCCGACGGAGCCAGTCTCCACGTCATACTCCACCAGGGGTGTCAACATGGGCACGTTGTAGGACTGGGAACGGACCACCGGGTTCTTCGCGTGGATGTCGCCGGGTTTGGGCCACCGTCGATGCAGACGTTTCTCTGTGGAGGGAGGGAGTGTGGAGTGAGGGTGGGGGGAGAGTGGGGGGAGGGAGTTAGGGTGGGGGATGGAGGGTGGGGGAGGGAGTTAGGGTGGGAAGGGAGGGTGGGAAGGGAGGCCCATTATTGTTTTCATTTCTAAATTCTGATTGTCAAAAAAAAGATAAATAAAAATAAATAAAAGAACGCGTCAAATAAATGACCATGATAAAATTTAATATGATTAATCGTTTCCACTGACCCAGTACGCATGAGGAGTTCTGCATGGACGACCCGTCATTGGAGAAGAGCCCATGACTTCCCAGGTAGGGAGACACCACCTTCTGGACTAGACCTTCCAGGCGCAGGTAGTCCTCATTCACACCTGTAGACTCATGGACACCCTGCAGAACATGAGTACACACACTGTAGTTAGACACCACACACACACTGTAGTTAGACACCACACACACACTGTAGTTAGACACCACACACACACACACACTGTAGTTAGACACCACACACACACTGTAGTTAGACACCACACACACACTGTAGTTAGACACCACACACACACTGTAGTTAGACACCACACACACACTGTAGTTAGACACCACACACACACTGTAGTTAGACACCACACACACACTGTAGTTAGACACCACACACACACACACACTGTAGTTAGACACACACACACACACACACTGTAGTTAGACACCACACACACACTGTAGTTAGACACACTGTAGTTAGACACCACACACACACACACACACACACACACACACACACTGTAGTTAGACACTGTAGTTAGACACCACACACACACTGTAGTTAGACACACACACACACACACACTGTAGTTAGACACCACACACACACTGTAGTTAGACACACACACACACACACACACACACACTGTAGTTAGACACCACACACACACTGTAGTTAGACACCACACACACACACACTGTAGTTAGACACCACACACACACACACACACACACACACTGTAGTTAGACACCACACACACACTGTAGTTAGACACCACACACACACTGTAGTTAGACACCACACACACACTGTAGTTAGACACCACACACACACACACTGTAGTTAGACACCACACACACACACACTGTAGTTAGACACACACACACACACTGTAGTTAGACAGCACACACACACCAGCTACTTGAGAGGAACTAGTATTACAACTGGCCTCATGGCTGGGGAGACAATTCACATCTTTACTTAACCTCAACCTACTGACCTAACACATGCATGAATGCGCGCACACACACACACACACACACACACACACACACACACACACACACACACAACCCATTAGAATTCAAACTCACAAGAACTACACAAAACAGTTTCAAAATGGAGCACCCACAAACAAACACACATAAACACTCATGCACAAACCATCTGACACCCACCGACACACACACACACACAAATAAAAACACGTGACCACACAATCTTACAACCTCCAACCCACACACACAAACACACAATCGTACACCCACACACACAGACTCACAGCCACACACACACACAGAACCTTGTGGTCATTATGCTGTGGGTTTTCTGCTTGGGTTAACAACAAGGACACAACGCTGTGAGAACAGGCCGACATAGAAAAACAAACCATCAGACACATCCAGACGTAAAAACACACACACCAGACAGACACTCAGACACACACACACACACATACAGACAAACAGACACACACACACACACACACTGTTTGAGTATGCCTAGTCGCTATAACTGATATATTTTTTACCACAATTATGAACTGAGTGGCGTGTGTGTGTGTGCGTGCGCGTCCGTGCGTGGGTGTGTGTGTTTGGCCTTGTGTAACCCACTATCGCCAAGGTCTTGGCCCACATTAACCGGATCAAAGCCCAAGCTGCTCGGATGAGGGGGGGGGGTGATTCAGGGTGACATGCTTCCTCCTCACCCCTCCCTCACCCCTTCTCACCCCTTCTCAACCTGGCACATCAAACTAGAGTGTGTTTCAGCATACATTATCCAGCTGGGAATTATTGTGCTCGAGCAGGAATGCTAATGAGGTTTGTTCTAACACACACACACAAACACACACACACACACATAAACACACACACACACACACACACACACACACGCACATCACATAACTGAGTCCAAAACGATCATATTCTGTGCACGCAGTGTGTGTGTGTGTCTGTGTGTGTGTCTGTCTCTGTGTGTCTGTGTGTGTGTGTGTCTGTCTCTGTGTGTGTGTGTGTGTGTGTCTGTCTGTGTGTGTGTCTGTCTCTGTGTGTGTGTGTCTGTCTCTGTGTGTGTGTGTCTGTCTCTGTGTGTCTGTGTGCGTGTGTGTGTCTGTCTGTGTGTGTGTCTGTCTGTGTGTGTGTGTGTGTGTGTGTGTGTGTCTGTGTGTCTGTCTGTGTGTGTGTGTGTGTCTGTCTCTGTGTTTGTGTGTGTCTACCCCCCCACCTGCAGTACGAGCAGCATCTGGATGATAGCGGGGGGGACACGGGCACGTGGGCGGGACAGAGCATCATCCAGTTTCACATTTAGAGTGATGTTGTTCCTGAAGTGAAGCAGGGCCAACTGACGAACTGACGGCTCCTTGCCCTGGTAGAGAGTACACACACACACACACAAGACAGAACGGGACACACACACAAGACAGAGAGGGACACACACACAAGACAGAGAGGGACACACACACAAGACAGAGGGACACACACACAAGGACAGAGATAGACACACACACAAGGTCAGAGGGACACACACACACACACAATGACAGAGAGGACACACACACACACACACACACACACACAAGGACAGAGATGGACACAGAGATGGTTACTAACATTCTATTGTATGTTGACATGCTTTTGTTTTTATTATTTATTTCTTATTATTTTCCCAGGTCTGCTGGTCAGGTTTCAGACATGCTAAACTGGTGAATGTACTCTATGTTGTGTTATAGATTTAAAAACCTCTGTGTACCTGTACAGGGTAGAAGATGGCCTGCAGCATGGACAGAACATCACAGAAAAAGAAGTTCCACGTTTCCCCCAGGGAGTCCAAAAGCTTCTGACCTGGAAGTCAGAACAACAAATCAGACATCAATAGTGGACAACAGGAAGTTGATTAAAAAAAAGGTTTGATTTACTGGCCCAGACTCAAAAGACAAAAAACCCACTGTCTGACACTGATGTGTGACGGGGACATTATCATGAATCTCCAGAGAAGAAAGCAGAAAAACCACAAAAGTAAGAAACAGTACGTTTTTGCAGCTTGAGCCCACAGGAAGGGGAAGGCCTCACCACTGCTAGAACAGAGTGCTGTCAGTCACTAATTATTTCCACTACAGCCATTTCTTTTAGCTTGTTCTTGCTTGTCACCACCCAACCGTGATCCGCAGAGGGTCTGAGCAAGTTCTCCATTTGACAACTCATCAAATGGGACGGAACCTAACACACACACACACACACACCTGTACCTTCGTAGAAGCGTATTTTGTCCCGCAGAATCACCATCCCCTTTGTGAGCAGCTGATTCTGAAGTGGACAAGAGAGACCTCAAACTTAAACCGACATCAATCCAGTGTTAAAATACACATGTAATCATAAGACAATGGCCATCACTTCATGGTCATTACATCATGGTCATTACGTCATGGTCATTACTTCATGGTCATTTACTTCACATAACATGAACAGGTCATTACTTCACATACACTTCATGAACAGGTACATCATAACATGAACAGGTACATAACATGAACAGGTACATAACATGAACAGGTACATAACATGAACAGGTACATAACATGAACAGGTACATAACATGAACAGGTACATAACATGAACAGGTACATAACATGAACAGGTAACATAACATGAACAGGTACATAACATGAACAGGTACATAACATAACATGAACAGGTACATAACATAACATTGACATAAGATTGACATAACATAACATGGAGGTATTCAGTAAAGAAAGAGCCCAGCTCCGTCTTGAGAAGTTGCCTGTTGGAGAATTACATAATGCTTAGATGAAGCCGTAACATACTGGAGGTGTAATTACATAATGAAGCTGTAACATACTGTAGGTGTAATTACATAATGCATAGATGAAGCTGTAACATACTGGAGGTGTAATTACATAATGCTTAGATGAAGCTGTAACATACTGGAGGTGTAATTACATAATGCTTAATTGAAGCTGTAACATACTGAAGGGCTAATTACATAATGCATAGATGAAGCTGTAACATACTGGAGGTGTAATTACATAATGCTTAGATGAAGCTGTAACATACTGGAGGTGTAATTACATAATGCTTAAATGAAGCTGTAACATACTGTAGGTGAATTACATAATGCTTAGATGAAGCTGTAACATACTGGAGGTGTAATTACATAATGCTTAGATGAAGCTGTAACGTACTGGAGGTGTAATTACACATGCTAGGAGACATTGCGACAGTGGATTGATGCTATGGAGTGATTATTGTAAAATAGAGACAAAGACAGAAAGATGGAGAGACATCTAGATACAAACAGACAGAGTGAAAAGGGGAGGGAGAGCTGGGACATTAACACAAACCGAGAGACAGAGAGACACAGAGAGAAACAGACAGTTGTAGCACATAATTCCATGTTCTAGTTCACCATACGTATTACAGCCTGTTTTCTCAGACTTCACACTTTCTTACCACAACACGTCACCAACCCTCATGCTCTTTGGCCACACCAAACAGAAGTATTTGTCCAAACCAAGGCCTTTCTATATTAATTCAGTTATTAATATATTTAGTCTAGGGGTAAGCTATAAATAAATTGAGATATACCTTTTTCCTGTTTCCACGTCCCTTAATGATGAGGTCATGGAACTAATTACAACAACACAGGAAATGACCCATGGGTAATGTCATTTTGGCTTGCGACCGCCCCCTCACTTCATGACCCCAGGAACCAACATAATGACAGGATTTACAGTAACATGTTCAGCCTCTCATACACAACATCACACTACTTTGACCTGTGTAAATGGAACTTAGTATTGCCATAAAGGCAAATCAGGAACATACCCAGAAGCTCTCCATAAATCAAAACCCCAGTTGCTTTGGCAATGTAAACAAATGTTCCTCATGAAAATAAAGCCTTTATATTGAAACTGAATAGAGACAAGAAAAGTTGAGAGACTGCTAAAAAAGAACAGATTTCTATTGTGTCTTACCGAACTCCCTCGTTCAGGATGCACAGCTCGTTCTCTCCAAGGTCCTTCTTCTGGAACACAGCAATCACTGCATTGTGGATACTATAGGAATATATACAGACATACAATCACTGCATTGTGGATACTATAGGAATATATACAGACATACAATCACTGCATTGTGGATACTATAGGAATATATACAGACATACACTCACTGCATTGTGGGTACTATAGGAATATATACAGACATACAGCAATCACTGCATTGTGGATACTATAGGAATATATACAGACATACAGCAATTACTGCATTGTGGATACTATAGGAATATATACAGACATACAGCAATCACTGCATTGTGGATACTATAGGAATATATACAGACATACAATCACTGCATTGTGGATACTATAGGAATATATACAGACATACAATCACTGCATTTTGGATACTATAGGAATATATACAGACATACAGCAATCACTGCATTGTGGATACTATAGGAATATATACAGACATACAATCACTGCATTGTGGATACTATAGGAATATATACAGACATACAATCACTGCATTTTGGATACTATAGGAATATATACAGACATACAATCACTGCATTGTGTATACTATAGGAATATATACAGACATACAATCACTGCATTGTGGATACTATAGGAATATATACAGACATACAATCACTGCATTGTGGATACTATAGGAATATATACAGACATACAATCACTGCATTGTGGATACTATAGGAATATATACAGACATACAGCAATCGCTGCATTGTGGATACTATAGGAATATATACAGACATACAGCAATCGCTGCATTGTGGATACTATAGGAATATATACAGACATACAGCAATCGCTGCATTGTGGATACTATAGGAATATATACAGACATACAGCAATCGCTGCATTGTGGATACTATAGGAATATATACAGACATACAGCAATCACTGCATTGTGGATACTATAGGAATATATACAGACATACAATCACTGCATTGTGGATACTATAGGAATATATACAGACATACAATCACTGCATTGTGGATACTATAGGAATATATACAGACATACAGCAATCACTGCATTGTGGATACTATAGGAATATATACAGACATACAGCAATCACTGCATTGTGGATACTATAGGAATATATACAGACATACAGCAATCACTGCATTGTGGATACTATAGGAATATATACAGACATACAGCAATCACTGCATTGTGGATACTATAGGAATATATACAGACATACAGCAATCACTGCATTGTGGATACTATAGGAATATATACAGACATACAGCAATCACTGCATTGTGGATACTATAGGAATATATACAGACATACAGCAATCACTGCATTGTGGATACTATAGGAATAATACAGACATACAGCAATCACTGCAGACTATAGGAATATATACAGACATACAATCACTGCATTGTGGATACTATAGGAATATATACAGACATACAATCACTGCATTGTGGATACTATAGGAATATATACAGACATACAATCACTGCATTGTGGATACTATAGGAATATATACAGACATACAATCACTGCATTGTGGATACTATAGGAATATATACAGACATACAGCAATCACTGCATTGTGGATACTATAGGAATATATACAGACATACAGCAATCACTGCATTGTGGATACTATAGGAATATATACAGACATACAATCACTGCATTGTGGATACTATAGGAATATATACAGACATACAATCACTGCATTGTGGATACTATAGGAATATATACAGACATACAATCACTGCATTGTGGATACTATAGGAATATATACAGACATACAGCAATCACTGCATTGTGGATACTATAGGAATATATACAGACATACAGCAATCACTGCATTGTGGATACTATAGGAATATATACAGACATACAGCAATCACTGCATTGTGGATACTATAGGAATATATACAGACATACAGCAATCACTGCATTGTGGATACTATAGGAATATATACAGACATACAATCACTGCATTGTGGATACTATAGGAATATATACAGACATACAATCACTGCATTGTGGATACTATAGGAATATATACAGACATACAGCAATCACTGCATTGTGGATACTATAGGAATATATACAGACATACAGCAATCACTGCATTGTGGATACTATAGGAATATATACAGACATACAATCACTGCATTGTGGATACTATAGGAATATATACAGACATACAGCAATCACTGCATTGTGGATACTATAGGAATATATACAGACATACAGCAATCACTGCATTGTGGATACTATAGGAATATATACAGACATACAGCAATCACTGCATTGTGGATACTATAGGAATATATACAGACATACAGCAATCACTGCATTGTGGATACTATATGAATATATACAGACATACAATCACTGCATTGTGGATACTATAGGAATATATACAGACATACAATCACTGCATTGTGGATACTATAGGAATATATACAGACATACAATCACTGCATTGTGGATACTATAGGAATATATACAGACATACAGCAATCACTGCATTGTGGATACTATAGGAATATATACAGACATACAGCAATCACTGCATTGTGGATACTATAGGAATATATACAGACATACAGCAATCACTGCATTGTGGATACTATAGGAATATATACAGACATACAGCAATCACTGCATTGTGGATACTATAGGAATATATACAGACATACAGCAATCACTGCATTGTGGATACTATAGGAATATATACAGACATACAGCAATCACTGCATTGTGGATACTATAGGAATATATACAGACATACAGCAATCACTGCATTGTGGATACTATAGGAATATATACAGACATACAGCAATCACTGCATTGTGGATACTATAGGAATATATACAGACATACAATCACTGCATTGTGGATACTATAGGAATATATACAGACATACAATCACTGCATTGTGGATACTATAGGAATATATACAGACATACAATCACTGCATTGTGGATACTATAGGAATATATACAGACATACAGCAATCACTGCATTGTGGATACTATAGGAATATATACAAACATACAGCAATCACTGCATTGTGGATACTATAGGAATATATACAGACATACAGCAATCACTGCATTGTGGATACTATAGGAATATATACAGACATACAGCAATCACTGCATTGTGGATACTATAGGAATATATACAGACATACACAATCACTGCATTGTGGATACTATAGGAATATATACAGACATACAGCAATCACTGCATTGTGGATACTATAGGAATATATACAGACATACAGCAATCACTGCATTGTGGATACTATAGGAATATATACAGACATACAGCAATCACTGCATTGTGGATACATACAGCAATCACTGCATTGTGGATACTATAGGAATATATACAGACATACAGCAATCACTGCATTGTGGATACTATAGGAATATATACAGACATACAGCAATCACTGCATTGTGGATACTATAGGAATATATACAGACATACAGCAATCACTGCATTGTGGATACTATAGGAATATATACAGACATACAGCAATCACTGCATTGTGGATACTATAGGAATATATACAGACATACAGCAATCACTGCATTGTGGATACTATAGGAATATATACAGACATACAGCAATCACTGCATTGTGGATACTATAGGAATATATACAGACATACTATAGGAAATATACAGAATCACTGCATTGTGGATACTATAGGAATATATACAGACATACAGCAATCACTGCATTGTGGATACTATAGGAATATATACAGACATACAGCAATCACTGCATTGTGGATACTATAGGAATATATACAGACATACAGCAATCACTGCATTGTGGATACTATAGGAATATATACAGACATACAGCAATCACTGCATTGTGGATACTATAGGAATATATACAGACATACAGCAATCACTGCATTGTGGATACTATAGGAATATATACAGACATACAGCAATCACTGCATTGTGGATACTATAGGAATATATACAGACATACAGCAATCACTGCATTGTGGATACTATAGGAATATATACAGACATACAGCAATCACTGCATTGTGGATACTATAGGAATATATACAGACATACAGCAATCACTGCATTGTGGATACTATAGGAATATATACAGACATACACAATCACTGCATTGTGGATACTATAGGAATATATACAGACATACAGCAATCACTGCATTGTGGATACTATAGGAATATATACAGACATACAGCAATCACTGCATTGTGGATACTATAGGAATATACAGACATACAGACATACAGCAACTGCACTGCAATCACTGCATTGTGGATACTATAGGAATATATACAGACATACAGCAATCACTGCATTGTGGATACTATAGGAATATATACAGACATACAGCAATCACTGCATTGTGGATACTATAGGAATATATACAGACATACAGCAATCACTGCATTGTGGATACTATAGGAATATATACAGACATACAGCAATCACTGCATTGTGGATACTATAGGAATATATACAGACATACAGCAATCACTGCATTGTGGATACTATAGGAATATATACAGACATACAGCAATCACTGCATTGTGGATACTATAGGAATATATACAGACATACAGCAATCACTGCATTGTGGATACTATAGGAATATATACAGACATACAGCAATCACTGCATTGTGGATACTATAGGAATATATACAGACATACAGCAATCACTGCATTGTGGATACTATAGGAATATATACAGACATACAGCAATCACTGCATTGTGGATACTATAGGAATATATACAGACATACAGCAATCACTGCATTGTGGATACTATAGGAATATATACAGACATACAGCAATCACTGCATTGTGGATACTATAGGAATATATACAGACATACAGCAATCACTGCATTGTGGATACTATAGGAATATATACAGACATACAGCAATCACTGCATTGTGGATACTATAGGAATATATACAGACATACAGCAATCACTGCATTGTGGATACTATAGGAATATATACAGACATACAGCAATCACTGCATTGTGGATACTATAGGAATATATACAGACATACAGCAATCACTGCATTGTGGATACTATAGGAATATATACAGACATACAGCAATCACTGCATTGTGGATACTATAGGAATATATACAGACATACAGCAATCACTGCATTGTGGATACTATAGGAATATATACAGACATACAGCAATCACTGCATTGTGGATACTATAGGAATATATACAGACATACAGCAATCACTGCATTGTGGATACTATAGGAATATATACAGACATACAGCAATCACTGCATTGTGGATACTATAGGAATATATACAGACATACAGCAATCACTGCATTGTGGATACTATAGGAATATATACAGACATACAGCAATCACTGCATTGTGGATACTATAGGAATATATACAGACATACAGCAATCACTGCATTGTGGATACTATAGGAATATATACAGACATACAGCAATCACTGCATTGTGGATACTATAGGAATATATACAGACATACAGCAATCACTGCATTGTGGATACTATAGGAATATATACAGACATACAGCAATCACTGCATTGTGGATACTATAGGAATATATACAGACATACAGCAATCACTGCATTGTGGATACTATAGGAATATATACAGACATACAGCAATAACTGCATTGTGGAATATATACAGACATACAGCAATCACTGCATTGTGGATACTATAGAATATATACAGACATACAGCAATCACTGCATTGTGGATACTATAGGAATATATACAGACATACAATCACTGCAATACAATCACTGCATTGTGGATACTATAGGAATATATACAGACATACAGCAATCACTGCATTGTGGATACTATAGGAATATATACAGACATACACAATCACTGCATTGTGGATACTATAGGAATATATACAGACATACAGCAATCACTGCATTGTGGATACTATAGGAATATATACAGACATACAGCAATCACTGCATTGTGGATACTATAGGAATATATACAGACATACACAATCACTGCATTGTGGATACTATAGGAATATATACAGACATACAGCAATCACTGCATTGTGGATACTATAGGAATATATACAGACATACAATCACTGCATTGTGGATTCTATAGGAATATATACAGACATACAGCAATCACTGCATTGTGGATACTATAGGAATATATACAGACATACAGCAATCACTGCATTGTGGATACTATAGGAATATATACAGACATACAACAATAACTGCATTGTGGATACTATAGGAATATATACAGACATACAATCACTGCATTGTGGATACTATAGGAATATATACAGACATACAGCAATCACTGCATTGTGGATACTATAGGAATATATACAGACATACTTCTGGTACACAACCGGCACTGCATTGTGGATACTATAGGAATATATACAGACATACAATCACTGCATTGTGGATACTATAGGAATATATACAGACATACAGCAATAACTGCATTGTGGATACTATAGGAATATATACAGACATACAACAATCACTGCATTGTGGATACTATAGGAATATATACAGACATACTTCTGGTACACAACCGGCACTGCATTGTGGATACTATACGAACATATACAGACATACAATCACTGCATTGTGGATACTATAGGAATATATACAGACATACAGCAATCACTGCATTGTGGATACTATAGGAATATATACAGACATACAGCAATCACTGCATTGTGGATACTATAGGAATATATACAGACATACAGCAATCACTGCATTGTGGATACTATAGGAATATATACAGACATACAATCACTGCATTGTGGATACTATAGGAATATATACAGACATACAGCAATCACTGCATTGTGGATACTATAGGAATATATACAGACATACTTCTGGTACACAACCGGCACTGCATTGTGGATACTATACGAACATATACAGACATACAATCACTGCATTGTGGATACTATAGGAATATATACAGACATACAGCAATCACTGCATTGTGGATACTATAGGAATATATACAGACATACAATCACTGCATTGTGGATACTATAGGAATATATACAGACATACAGCAATCACTGCATTGTGGATACTATAGGAATATATACAGACATACAATCACTGCATTGTGGATACTATAGGAATATATACAGACATACAGCAATCACTGCATTGTGGATACTATAGGAATATATACAGACATACAATCACTGCATTGTGGATACTATAGGAATATATACAGACATACAGCAATCACTGCATTGTGGATACTATAGGAATATATACAGACATACAGCAATCACTGCATTGTGGATACTATAGGAATATATACAGACATACAACAATCACTGCATTGTGGATACTATAGGAATATATACAGACATACTTCTGGTACACAACCGGCACTGCATTGTGGATACTATAGGAATATATACAGACATACAATCACTGCATTGTGGATACTATAGGAATATATACAGACATACAGCAATAACTGCATTGTGGATACTATAGGAATATATACAGACATACAACAATCACTGTATTGTGGATACTATAGGAATATATACAGACATACTTCTGGTACACAACCGGCACTGCATTGTGGATACTATAGGAATATATACAGACATACTTCTGGTACACAACCGGCACTGCATTGTGGATACTATACGAACATATACAGACATACAATCACTGCATTGTGGATACTATAGGAATATATACAGACATACAGCAATCACTGCATTGTGGATACTATAGGAATATATACAGACATACAATCACTGCATTGTGGATACTATAGGAATATATACAGACATACAGCAATCACTGCATTGTGGATACTATAGGAATATATACAGACATACAATCACTGCATTGTGGATACTATAGGAATATATACAGACATACAGCAATCACTGCATTGTGGATACTATAGGAATATATACAGACATACAATCACTGCATTGTGGATACTATAGGAATATATACAGACATACAGCAATCACTGCATTGTGGATACTATAGGAATATATACAGACATACAGCAATCACTGCATTGTGGATACTATAGGAATATATACAGACATACAATCACTGCATTGTGGATACTATAGGAATATATACAGACATACAGCAATAACTGCATTGTGGATACTATAGGAATATATACAGACATACAGCAATCACTGCATTGTGGATACTATAGGAATATATACAGACATACAATCACTGCATTGTGGATACTATAGGAATATATACAGACATACTTCTGGTACACAACCGGCACTGCATTGTGGATACTATAGGAATATATACAGACATACTTCTGGTACACAACCGGCACTGCATTGTGGATACTATAGGAATATATACAGACATACTTCTGGTACACAACCGGCACTGCATTGTGGATACTATAGGAATATATACAGACATACTTCTGGTACACAACCGGCACTGCATTGTGGATACTATAGGAATATATACAGACATACAATCACTGCATTGTGGATACTATAGGAATATATACAGACATACTTCTGGTACACAACCGGCACTGCATTGTGGATACTATAGGAATATATACAGACATACAATCACTGCATTGTGGATACTATAGGAATATATACAGACATACTTCTGGTACACAACCGGCACTGCATTGTGGATACTATACGAACATATACAGACACATAACCATCCAACAATACATCCACCCATCTAGTATTAGACAGCTTTGTCACTTTTAAACACCAACTGAAAGATGCAATTCACCCAAAACAAACATTTAAAATTGTCTGAAAGCTGATGCAGAAGATCCTTGTTTATCTGTGAGTACAGGACAAGGACATAACAGGAAACACACATGTATCTACAAGTACAGGACAAGGACATAACAGGAAACACACATGTATCTACAAGTATTTTGGTGTAAATCTTAAATATCTAGCAAACCCTAAATAACTCTAACCCTTATGCCGACTAACTCTAACCCTTATGCCGACTAACTCTAACCCTTATGCCGACTAACTCTAACCCTTATGCCGACTAACTCTAACCCTTATGCCGAGGGTTACACACACACACACACACACACACACACACACACACACACACACACAGAGAAACACAAACTAAAGGTACCTGTTCCAGGTGGCATTGGCCCCTGCTTTCCTCTGCTGGGTCCCTCTCTCCTCCAAGGCTGCCTTATCAGTCTTCACCGGGTCACTGAGGCTTGGGGAACTCATCAACTTCAGCCTATGGAGAGTCCTCATGGTCAACAAAACATGAAGAGCAGTGGAGAGAGAAGCTCTCAGGCTGCATGCAGAAATATGCTCACAGAGAAAGAGGAAGAGAAGATATAGAGGAAGAGGCTTAAGGAAATAAGATGAAGGTGCTGTATGCCCCTGTAGCCACACTCTGCCTCTCTCTCCTCTCTATGCTGATTTTTAGGCATAGAGGAAGTCTGTCTCTGATTGGCTGGGAGGCAGTCTGTCTCTGATTGGCTGGGAGGCAGTCTGTCTCTGATTGGCTGGAAAGAAGTACCGGTGGATTACAGTAGAATGTAACAGACCACAGCAGATGCAGTACATAATACTACTGTGGATTACAGTAGAATGTAACAGACCACAGCAGATGCAGTACATAATACTACTGTGGATTACAGTAGAATGTAACAGACCACAGCAGATGCAGTACATAATACTACTGTGGATTACAGTAGAATGTAACAGACCACAGCAGATGCAGTACATAATACTACTGTGGATTACAGTAGAATGTAACAGACCACAGCAGATGCAGTACATAATACTACTGTGGATTACAGTAGAATGTAACAGACCACAGCAGATGCAGTACATAATACTACTGTGGATTACAGTAGAATGTAACAGACCACAGCAGATGCAGTACATAATACTACTGTGGATTACAGTAGAATGTAACAGACCACAGCAGATGCAGTACATAATACTACTGTGGATTACAGTAGAATGTAACAGACCACAGCAGATGCAGTACATAATACTACTGTGGATTACAGTAGAATGTAACAGACCACAGCAGATGCAGTACATAATACTACTGTGGATTACAGTAGAGCACTGGACTATGGTTCAGTTTGAGGCTCCATGGAAAACAACTTCTTGAAATAACAGAAATAAATTGTTCTTAAAAGTAGTATCAAAATGGTATAAATGTGTCTGAAGCATTATGTCTCGCTTCGCAGAGCACCAAATACCAGCCCTCATATCTCAGCAGATCCTAACGAATGGGGAACGTGCTACTTTCACATCCCACAGTTTAGAAACAATAATCAACAGACACGAATGGAGAAACAGCTCTTCACGTCACGATCCCTAGCTCTGTATCACACAGTTAAACCATATTGGCTTACTAGAACATGCATTTATGCTTTCGATTCAGAATGTTTCCTGGAATTACAACCATTTAAAGCAACTGAAAAGTATATTTCAAGTCATAAATGAATCGGTATACAACATAAGTTCACCCAGCGCAGCCAGAAGAGGACTGGTCACCCCTTTAGGTTTCTTCTGAAAAATTGAGCTTTCAGGGTTTTTTCCCTAGCCGCCGCGTATCAACTTGTTCAACTTGTCAATGTGTGCTCTGTCGGTTTCAGGCTGGGTGTTTGTAAAAGCACTTTATGTTGTAAAAAGGGCTTTATAAAATAAATTTGATTGATTGATAATTCTGTAAGTATAAAGTGAAGTGAAAAACAGATTTGTCACAGAGCTCTATATTAAGTCACAGAGCTCTACATTATGTCACAGAGCTCTACATTAAGTCACAGAGCTCTACATTATGTCACAGAGCACTACATTATGTCACAGAGCACTACATTAAGTCACAGAACTCTACATTATGTCACAGAGCTCTACATTATGTCACAGAGCACTACATTATGTCACAGAGCACTACATTATGTCACAGAGCTCTACATTATGTCACAGAGCTCTACATTATGTCACAGAGCACTACATTATGTCACAGAGCACTACATTATGTCACAGAGCACTACATTATGTCACAGAGCACTACATTATGTCACAGAGCTCTACATTATGTCACAGAGCACTACATTATGTCACAGAGCACTACATTATGTCACAGAGCACTACATTATGTCACAGAGCACTACATTATGTCACAGAGCTCTACATTATGTCACAGAGCACTACATTATGTCACAGAGCACTACATTAGTAACTCACTCCAGTAGATGAATCGGCACGTAATATCCCCACTCCATGACACAGCACTGACGTAGAAGTGACTGAAGACTATGCTCCAATCATCTTGCCTTTTTCTCCTTCTCTCCTCATCTTCTCTGCTGTCTCTCTCTCTCTATCTGCTCTCTCTCTCTGCTCTCTCTATCTCTCTCTATCTGCTCTCTCTCTCTATCTGCTCTCTCTCTGCTCTCTCTCTCTCTATCTGCTCTCTCTCTCTATCTGCTCTCTCTCTCTGCTCTCTCTCTCTCTCTTCTCTCTCTCTCTCTCTGCTCTCTCTCTCTCTCTATCTGCTCTCTCTCTCTCTCTCTGCTCTCTCTCTGCTCTCTCTCTCTCTCTGCTCTCTCTCTCTCTCTATCTGCTCTCTCTCTCTCTCTCTCTCTCTCTGCTCTCTCTCTCTCTGCTCTCTCTCTCTCTCTCTCTCTGCTCTCTCTCTCTCTCTCTCTCTCTCTCTCTCTCTCTCTCTCTCTCTCTCTCTCTCTCTCTCTCTGCTCTCTCTCTCTCTCTCTCTCTCTCTCTGCTCTCTCTCTCTCTGCTCTCTCTCTCTCTGCTCTCTCTCTCTCTGCTCTCTCTCTCTGCTCTCTCTCTGCTCTCTCTCTCTCTGCTCTCTCTCTCTGCTCTCTCTCTGCTCTCTCTCTGCTCTCTCTGCTCTCTCTCTCTCTCTCTCTCTGCTCTGCTCTCTCTCTCTCTCTCTCTCTCTCTGCTCTCTATCTGCTCTCTCTCTCTCTCTGCTCTCTCTCTCTCTGCTCTCTCTCTCTCTGCTCTCTCTCTCTGCTCTCTCTCTCTGCTCTCTCTCTCTCTGCTCTCTCTCTCTCTGCTCTCTCTCTCTCTGCTCTCTCTCTCTCTCTGCTCTCTCTCTCTCTCTCTCTCTCTCTCTCTCTCTCTCTCTCTCTCTCTCTCTCTCTCCTCTCTCTCTCTCTCTCTCTCTCTGCTCTCTCTCTGCTCTCTCTCTGCTCTCTCTCTATCTGCTCTCTCTCTCTGCTCTCTCTCTCTATCTGCTCTCTCTCTCTCTATCTGCTCTCTCTCTCTCTGCTCTCTCTCTCTATCTGCTCTCTCTCTCTCCTCTCTGCTCTCTCTCTATCTGCTCTCTCTCTGCTCTCTCTCTCTCTCTCTCTCTCTCTCTCTCTCTCTCTCTCTCTCTCTGCTCTCTCTCTCTATCTGCTCTCTCTCTCTATCTCTATCTGCTCTCTCTCTGCTCTCTCTCTCTCTGCTCTCTCTCTCTCTCTCTCTCTCTCTCTCTGCTCTCTCTCTCTCTCTGCTCTCTCTCTCTATCTGCTCTCTCTCTCTCCTCTCTCTCTGCTCTCTCTCTCTCTGCTCTCTCTCTCTCTATCTGCTCTCGCTCTCTCTCTGCTCTCTCTCTCTTTCTGCTCTCTCTTCCTTTCCCTATTCTCCCCTGCTCTGCTCAACTCAGTCTGAGCCTTGTGACTGCCAGATAATTCTATACAAAGGATCTCTGTGGCCGGCCCTGACAGGGGGGGGTTAGGCATTAAAGCTGACATGCATATTTACTCTCCTCCTAGGTGAGGAGAATTTTGATATCAACACAACGAAGAGAATACATAATTTACCAATGTGACGATGGCTCAATTAAAGCTATATTAAGGAGTCCTTATACAACAAGTGTTGACACAAAATACCCCCCCCCCCCAAAAAAAAACTACGACAGGAAATTGGCAGGAAAAGACCCTGACGGAGGCAAGACTCTATGCGGTTGTCAAGAGAACCGCTAATCTTCTCCATCTGAGTAATATTTTTTGCAGAAGTGAGATAACAAGGGAGAAGTTTGGATGTTTTTTAAAAAAAAATTTTTTTAATTTGTTTCACATTTGTCACACAAGGGAGCGGTATCAAGGAATAGTACCTTTCAGTTGTGGGGCTTTAAAGGTATTTTGGAGTGTTTTTAAGGTTGCACGTTCACTTCCCCTTTCTGGGTTGAGGAGTTCAGTAAATAGGAGAGGCTGGAGAGAAAGAGAGAGGAGGAGAAAGGTAAGGAGTGGAGTAACTATTCACTAATATAAATAAGAGCGATGACAGGAAATTAATATGTGTTCAGGTCGTTGTTTGTGCTCCACTAGTTGTTCTCATGGGAACGAGTCTCAAATGATGCTGCTGCTCTGAGGTCATACAGTCTCAGATGATGCTGCTGCTCTGAGGTCATACAGTCTCAGATGATGCTGCTGCTCTGAGGTCATACAGTCTCAGATGATGCTGCTGCTCTGAGGTCATACAGTCTCAGATGATGCTGCTGCTCTGAGGTCATACAGTCTCAGATGATGCTGCTGCTCTGAGGTCATACAGTCTCAGATGATGCTGCTGCTCTGAGGTCATACAGTCTCAGATGATGCTGCTGCTCTGAGGTCATACATTCGGCATCAAAGAAAGTGCAGCTCAGTTTCCACCAGATTTTGTTGTCTGTGTTCACACAGCCTGCATTCTCTCAAGAACCTTATGTACCATGGTGGACTCTCTCTATAGCAAAGGCATGTTCAAGTCTGCACATAGTCACATTTCTAAACATTGGGTGAGTCACATGGGTCATATACTGTATTATTATTGGATAATACTTCTCTTTCTGTAGTTTTTATTATTTGTCAGAGTATTGCTCTCCCGGGGTTGTGTCTCTCCCTCTCTCCGGCTTTCTCCTTCCCTCTCTATAATTTCTCTCACAAGCTGAGTTTATTCATTCATTCTTTATGTGGGTCTCTTCATTCAGCACTATGCTCTCACTCTCTCCTTTCTGCATCTCTCTCCGTTTCACAGGGAAAGAAAGGCAGAGAAGGGTTTAAAAACAGCCTGCAGTGCACAAACAAACAGTGCAGAGTTGGCTGGTAAAGAGCTGAGTGCTTTGTCCTGTCCACAGATCCTCTATCCGGCCCTGCTGTAAGATGCTGGACGTGAGGCACTGAGTAGGGAGAGTCTGCTGCCCTCCAACAATGGACTCCTACTTAGTATCAGTGTAGTGTGTGTGTGTGTGTGTGTGTGTGTGTGTGTGTGTGTGTGTGTGTGCGTGTGCGTGTGCGCGCGTATTTGTATAATTGGGTCACACTAACTCACCAAAACACTTTAACAACAGATGAGGAAGTAGGGATTAATAGGGGCCCGTAGAGTGAATCGCAGTTGTACCAGACAGATTACTTTACAGAACAACACAGGCTGTATTGGTGTGAACGTCACTAAAGAACAACACAGGCTGTATTGGTGTGAACGTCAGTACAGAACAACACAGGCTGTATTAGTGTGAACGTCAGTACAGAACAACACAGGCTGTATTAGTGTGAACGTCAGTACAGAACAACACAGGCTGTTTTGGTGTGAACGTCAGTACAGAACAACACAGGCTGTTTTGGTGTGAACGTCAGTACAGAACAACACAGGCTGTATTGGTGTGAACGTCAGTACAGAACAACACAGGCTGTATTGGTGTGAACGTCAGTACAGAACAACACAGGCTGTACATTGGTGTGAACGTCAGTACAGAACAACACAGGCTGTGCATTGGTGTGAACGTCACTACAAAACAACACAGGCTGTACATTGGTGTGAACGTCAGTAAAGAACAACACAGGCTGTACATTGGTGTGAACGTCAGTACAGAACAACACAGGCTGTACATTGGTGTGAACGTCACTACAGAACAACACAGGCTGTACATTGGTGTGAACGTCAGTACAGAACAACACAGGCTGTATTAGTGTGAACGTCACTACAGAACAACACAGGCTGTACATTGGTGTGAACGTCACTACAGAACAACACAGGCTGTACATTGGTGTGAACGTCAGTACAGAACAACACAGGCTGTACATTGGTGTGAACGTCACTACAGAACAACACAGGCTGTACATTGGTGTGAACGTCACTACAGAACAACACAGGCTGTACATTGGTGTGAACGTCATTACAGAACAACACAGGCTGTACATTGGTGTGAACGTCACTACAGAACAACACAGGCTGTACATTGGTGTGAACGTCACTACAGAACAACACAGGCTGTACATTGGTGTGAACGTCATTACAGAACAACACAGGCTGTACATTGGTGTGAACGTCATTACAGAACAACACAGGCTGTACATTGGTGTGAACGTCACTACAGAACAACACAGGCTGTACATTGGTGTGAACGTCACTACAGAACAACACAGGCTGTATTAGTGTGAACGTCACTACAGAACAACACAGGCTGTACATTGGTGTGAACGTCACTACAGAACAACACAGGCTGTACATTGGTGTGACTGCCAGTCTGGAGGCAGCAACCCTGATCAAATAACTGGGGAAAACCATTATACCATTAAACCATTATAAGGCTATTAGCTTTGCCTTAAAAAAAATACAGTGGTGAAATGAATGCTGGGATTACTGTGAGGGTGCTTGGGACCTTTACCATTGGCCCTGCCTTCACACTTTATCAGGGTCACAGTCACTAAAAAGGAGACCCTCCTGAACAACTTCAAGTTTGTTTGAAACAAAGTTAAATGCTTAATTCTTTTTCACACCCTGACTGCTTAAATTCGTACCTTTTTTGTTTTTACAACCAGTGGATGAATTTTAAAAAGACACAATCTAAGTTTTGCGGTAATGTATTCCTTATCTGTATGATTCATCCGGTTTTTAACTCATTTTCATTCTGAAACCTTTAACTCTTTGGGTAGACGACACATGTCAGGGAGGTACAACTGGACTTGTGTTGCCAGAACCAACGATCCCAGTTCAAAACGAGTATCCGACGGGAACACTCATTCCTGAGTCTGTCTACTAATTAACATTCCCCACATGGCATTCTGGGACAGTGTTCCCACAAGGTTAATGACATCTTAACCTGAGGCTGCAGTTTCCAAAAGCTTTCGGGTCGATTAAAGATAAGTTATTTAGTAATCTGTTTGATCTGTTTTAATTTTGTGTTAAACCAACAGATGTCATCTATTTACGGAAATATTAATGGACTTCTAAAGTTCAATTGTTAGACATTTCCATTCTATAGTCAGACATTACTTGTGCAAATTGGCAGCCAAAAAAAGCATAGCATTTGTATAATTATAACCCTAAAACAAAATACTTATCGTAATCCTAAATTTAGCTTCAAACACTCAAACCTAATCCTTAACCTAAATCCTAATCATAACCTTAAACCTAGCCTCAAACACTCAAACATTCAATTCTAATCCTTAACCTAAATCCTAATCGTAACCATAAACCTAACCTCAAACACTCAAACCTAATCCTTAACCTAAATCCTAATCGTAACCTTAAACCTAGCCTCAAACACTCAATCCTAATCCTTAACCTAAATCCTAATCATAACCTTAAACCTAGCCTCAAACCCTCAACTCTAATCATAACCTTAAACCTAGCCTCAAACACTCAAACATTCAAACCTAATCCTTGACCTAAATCCTAATCCTTAACCTAAACCCTAAACCTAGCCTCAAACTCTCAATCCAAATCCTAAACTCTCATCCTAAACCTAAATCCTAAGCATCAATATCCAAAACCAGCAAGTTGTTTTTACTATTCACATTTTACTTGAATAACTGTGTGAATACACACATATTCCTCTAAATCAATAGATATACACACAGATTCTTCTAAATCAATAGATATACACACATATTCCTCTAAATCAATAGATATACACACATATTCCTCTAAATCAATAGATATACACACAGATTCCTCTAAATCAATAGATATACACACATATTCCTCTAAATCAATAGATATACACACATATTCCTCTAAATCAATAGATATACACACAGATTCCTCTAAATCAATAGATATACACACAGATTCTTCTAAATCAATAGATATACACACATATTCCTCTAAATCAATAGATATACACACAGATTCCTCTAAATCAATAGATATACACACAGATTCCTCTAAATCAATAGAAATACACACATATTCCTCTAAATCAATAGATATACACACAGATTCCTCTAAATCAATAGATATACACACAGATTCCTCTAAATCAATAGATATACACACATATTCTTCTAAATCAATAGATATACACACAGATTCCTCTAAATCAATAGATATACACACAGATTCTTCTAAATCAATAGATATACACACAGATTCCTCTAAATCAATAGATATACACACAGATTCCTCTAAATCAATAGATATACACACAGATTCCTCTAAATCAATAGATATACACACAGATTCCTCTAAATCAATAGATATACACACAGATTCCTCTAAATCAATAGATATACACACAGATTCCTCTAAATCAATAGATATACACACAGATTCCTCTAAATCAATAGAAATACACACATATTCCTCTAAATCAATAGATATACACACAGATTCCTCTAAATCAATAGATATACACACAGATTCCTCTAAATCAATAGATATACACACAGATTCCTCTAAATCAATAGATATACACACAGATTCTTCTAAATCAATAGATATACACACAGATTCCTCTAAATCAATAGATATACACACAGATTCTTCTAAATCAATAGATATACACACAGATTCCTCTAAATCAATAGATATACACACAGATTCCTCTAAATCAATAGATATACACACAGATTCTTCTAAATCAATAGAAATACACACAGATTCCTCTAAATCAATAGAAATACAGACTAAATCAGATTCCTCTAAATCAATAGAAATACACACAGATTCTTCTAAATCAATAGATATACACACAGATTCTTCTAAATCAATAGATATACACACAGATTCCTCTAAATCAATAGATATACACACAGATTCCTCTAAATCAATAGATATACACACAGATTCCTCTAAATCAATAGATATACACACAGATTCCTCTAAATCAATAGAAATACACACATATTCCTCTAAATCAATAGAAATACACACATATTCCTCTAAATCAATAGAAATACACACAGATTCCTCTAAATCAATAGAAATACACACAGATTCCTCTAAATCAATAGATATACACACATATTCCTCTAAATCAATAGATATACACACAGATTCCTCTAAATCAATAGATATACACACATATTCCTCTAAATCAATAGATATACACACATATTCCTCTAAATCAATAGATATACACACAGATTCCTCTAAATCAATAGAAATACACACAGATTCCTCTAAATCAATAGAAATACACACATATTCCTCTAAATCAATAGAAATACACACATATTCCTCTAAATCAATAGATATACACACAGATTCCTCTAAATCAATAGAAATACACACAGATTCCTCTAAATCAATAGAAATACACACATATTCCTCTAAATCAATAGATATACACACATATTCCTCTAAATCAATAGATATACACACATATTCCTCTAAATCAATAGATATACACACAGATTCCTCTAAAACCATAGAAATACACACAGATTCCTCTAAATCAATAGATATACACACAGATTCCTCTAAATCAATAGAAATACACACATATTCCTCTAAATCAATAGATATACACACATATTCCTCTAAATCAATAGATATACACACAGATTCCTCTAAATCAATAGATATACACACATATTCCTCTAAATCAATAGATATACACACAGATTCCTCTAAAACCATAGAAATACACACAGATTCCTCTAAATCAATAGATATACACACAGATTCCTCTAAATCAATAGATATACACACAGATTCCTCTAAATCAATAGATATACACACAGATTCCTCTAAATCAATAGATATACACACATATTCCTCTAAATCAATAGATATACACACATATTCCTCTAAATCAATAGATATACACACATATTCCTCTAAATCAATAGATATACATTTGAACCTGTTAAACCCTTATCCCATAATGCATCTGTTAAATGAGTGGTCTCTAAGTATACCAAGATCACTTAAAAGATTCATTATGAATAGGACTCACTGAAAGAGATCTCTAGGGCAGAACTAATTTAAACACTCAGAGCACACACACGCACACTATCACACACCCACTTTAAACACACATGCACACTATCACACACACAATTTAAACACACACGCACACTATTACACACACAATTTAAACACACACGCACACTATTACACACCCACTTTAAACACACATGCACACTATCACACACCCACTTTAAACACACATGCACACTATTACACACCCACTTTAAACACACACGCACACTATTACACACACACTTTACACACACACGCACACTATCATACACACACTTTAAACACACACGCACACTATCATACACACACTTTAAACACACACGCACACTACCATACACACACTTTAAACACACACTTTAAACACACACGCACACTATCACACACACACTTTAAACACACGCGCACACTATCACACACACACTTTAAACACACACATACACTTTTGCTGCTGGGTAGAGACAGAGAGGCTGGTATTGAAGGGAATCAATGCACTCAGAGTGTTCGTATGCAGCATTATGTTATAGAACCCCTGTAAACCTAAGACACTGGGCTAAGTTATAAGAGAGAATGTGACTACAACTTCTGGGCTAAGTTATAAGACAGAGTGTGACTAGAACTTCTGGGCTAAGTTATAAGACAGAGTGTGACTAGAACTTCTGGGCTAAGTTATAAGACAGAGTGTGACTAGAACTACTGGGCTAAGTTATAAGACAGAATGTGAGTACAACTACTGGGCTAAGTTATAAGAGAGAATGTGACTTCAACTTCTGGGTGATAACCAAAGAAATCAAAACAAATCACCAACACAGCCTTTACAGTATTTGTACATTTCCCAAACTTAACAAACTGCCAGAAGAATATGACTTATTGAAAAATCCTAAAAGGATTAAAACACAAACACAGACCCTGTCAGTTTCACAGTTACACAACTGAAGTCCCTTTAATCTTCAACTATTAGCATCAAAAATGTATAAGACAATTTTTTTGTGCTGGAAAACCTCCTCCCAGGGAGAGAAAGAAGGGTCTACGTTATTCTGAGGTAAGTACAGAACAGAACCTGTCCCACAGCCCAAAAGCAGAACCGGCACAAGCTACTGGCTCAGCAATAGACCGGGTTCACATGATGAAACATTTAACAAGAACAAATTCTAAATTCATCCTCCACTCAAATATAGATGACTTCATCTCTCACGATCAGACTTGATAAATATAAAGGAAGGAAGGGGAGGTCATTCTGAAGCACAAACAGGTGGGGTTCCACAAACAGGTGGGGTTCCACAAACAGGCGGGGTTCCACAAACAGGCGGGGTTCCACAAACAGGCGGGGTTCCACAAACAGGCGGGGTTCCACAAACAGGCCGGGTTCCACAAACAGGCGGGGTTCCACAAACAGGCGGGGTTCCACAAACAGGCGGGGTTCCACGCACCGGTTCCAAGGTTAATGACACTTTAATAATCATAACGGACAATAACAGAAACAGCAGAAGTGTGTTGATTTGCACTGATAACTGAAGTCCCTGAACCCACATGACGGAGGGGGGGTGAATAGATTTATGGGTTCAGAGGAAAAGCCAATGGTGAAACAGCTCTCCCCTGGTTTCCTGTGAGAGGAGGGGAGGACCAAATGTGATTGGTCAAGAGTTGGAGGACAGAATCACTTAGAAGAAACCTCCTGTATCTGAATATAATATGAGTGCATGTGGTTCAGTAAGTGTGTGTGTGTGTGTGTGTGTGTGTGTGTGTGTGTGTGTGTGTGTGTGTGTGTGTGTGTGCGCGCGTGTGGAGTGACTAGTGATCTCACCTCCTGAAGGAATGGGCACGTTCGTCCATCCAAGGTGGAGAGTCAGAGGTGAGGGAAGAGAGTCAGAGATTAAATCTGGCACAGGGGGCGATATCCATACAGCATCTTTAACAAACAACAAGAAAAGACACCAGCCAGAGTTTAGAAACATGTCTATATGTTGTACGTCTATACTAGTTCCAACTATATTCAATGAATTTACAGGCCATTTGGTGAAGCAATAAGGCCAGACATAGGGGTATATAGACGGCAATGTTTGTATGTCGCCACCCTTCACCCATGTCTCGTCTTAATCCGTTTCCTCAAGATTCCCACGGTAAGAAAATCCTTGAAAAACAACAATATTAAACAACAAAATGCTTCACCAATATTTTCTAACCAACGCGCAGCCAGATAACAATTCCAGAAATACCATCACACGTCCTGAACTTTGTCTCCCCCGTGTGGTCACATTGTGCACCACGTCAAGGACAGGAGTTACGTTCTACCAACCAAAACCAAATGTGGAACTATTACAATGATCCTGGACCAGTCGAGTTCACAACCTACAACGGTCATAATACACCAATAATTAATTTCAACAGAACCAATACATAACATTTGACAGGTTTATTCAAATTGGGGGCATGACATGGGTTTGCCAAACCAACACCACAGACAACAAAAAATACATACAATTATTATTTTTTTGCATTTCAGATTTTTTTTTGACACTCACTTATTTTTTTTGCAATTCTGAAAACGTCTTTGCAATTTCTTGTGACCCAAAAGTAATTCCATAGTCAACCGAGTGCATCTTATTCCGCCCTATGTAGCCAACACGTTTATAATGTCAGAATGTGCAAACAGACACGTATTTCCACTAAAGGAGTCAGACACGCAGATGCCCGTGAACCCCATATGGTCGCACTTCTCTCTGAACCCCATATAGTCGCACCTATCTCTGAACCCCATATGGTCGCACTTCTCTCTGAACCCCATATAGTCGCACCTATCTCTGAACCCCATATAGTCGCACTTCTCTCTGAACCCCATATAGTCGCACCTATCTCTGAACCCCATATAGTCGCACCTATCTCTGAACCCCATATAGTCGCACCTATCTCTGAACCCCATATAGTCGCACCTATCTCTGAACCCCATATAGTCGCACCTATCTCTCTCGCACCTATCTCTGAACCCCATATAGTCGCACCTATCTCTGAACCCCATATAGTCGCACCTATCTCTGAACCCCATATAGTCGCACCTATCTCTGAACCCCATATAGTCGCACCTATCTCTGAACCCCATATAGTCGCACCTATCTCTGAACCCCATATAGTCGCACCTATCTCTGAACCCCATATAGTCGCACCTATCTCTGAACCCCATATAGTCGCACCTATCTCTGAACCCCATATAGTCGCACTTCTCTCCGGTAGTCCGGTTAGCAGGCATACTCTACAACTGATACCGGCCGGTTCACCCACACAAATGACTTGTCCTGAACATAATCCATTAATCTGTATCTGCGAACCTGTGCGTAGTTGTTTTGCATTTTCAGATATTAATAACGCATTGTAAACGAGTAGACAACGTATCACTGCAAAAGACAATCAGCCCACTGTATCTTAATAAAGCTTCATTAAGGTACCCACTAATCTTAATAAACTAAAGCTTCATTAAGGTACCCACTAACCGTATAAACTAAAGCTTCATTAAGGTACCCACTAACCGTATAAACTAAAGCTTCATTAAGGTACCCACTAATCTTAATAAACTAAAGCTTCATTAAGGTACCCACTAACCGTATAAACTAAAGCTTCATTAAGGTACCCACTAATCTTAATAAACTAAAGCTTCATTAAGGTACCCACTAACCGTATAAACTAAAGCTTCATTAAGGTACCCACTAATCTTAATAAACTAAAGCTTCATACCCACGTGTCTTAATAAACTAAAGCTTCATTAAGGTACCGACTAATCTTAATAAACTAAAGCTTCATTAAGGTACCCACTAATCTTAATAAACTAAAGCTTCATTAAGGTACCCACTAATCTTAATAAACTAAAGCTTCATTAAGGTACCCACTAATCTTAATAAACTAAAGCTTCATTAAGGTACCCACTAATCGTAGAAACCAGAGCTTCGTACCCACTAATCTTAATAAACTAAAGCTTCATTAAGGTACCCACTAACCGTATAAACTAAAGCTTCATTAAGGTACCCACTAATCTTAATAAACTAAAGCTTCATACCCACGTGTCTTAATAAACTAAAGCTTCATTAAGGTACCGACTAATCGTAGAAACCAGAGCTTCGTACCCACGTCTCTTAATAAACTAAAGCTTCGTACCCACGTCTCTTAATAAACTAAACCCACCGTATGTCTGTCCTCTTCTGGTGCAGCTCCTACTACCAGTGATGTGCAGGTGAGGCGCTCCAACAAGCACACAAATAGTCCGCAAATGAGGGTGAATTGTCCTGATCGTTTGTAGAAAGTTGGAGACGGTTGAAACTGAAACCGAGATCGTCTTTACAGTCTATAGCAGGGGTGGGCAAACTATGGCCCGCGGGCCGAACCCGGCCCTCGAGTCAATTCCATCAGCCCCCCGGAAGAAGGTAATAAAACATTTTTGAGAGGAAGTACAAAATAACTTGGCAGTCCAAGTTACGCTCTATACGGTCTCTATACGGTCTCTACAGTCTATACGGTCTATACGAGCCGAATGGTGCAGGACGTCGGCAAAAATATACGGACTGGCGTCTCGGAACCACAACCACAACCCAGATCACACCGCTTAATAACCCTAATATGTGAACAAACCCAGATTGACAAAAGCTAGTTATAAACCATATTTTCAGAACCACATATTAAATCCCCAGCTCATCTAAAATGGACTTTATATCTTTATATAGTAGCCTAGATTTGTTTTCAATTCACAGAGAGAACCAGAGAAGATCTCCCATGGGAAAAAAGGAAAGTGAAAAAAGGAAGGTAACACATGAACACATTATGGATAACACATCTAGCAGATAGAGGTATGTAGTTGTAATAGGTGATGACGATGACGATGAAGAGTAGAACAGAGATCTAGTAGACTAGAACACATATGAGTCATTATTGGATTCCCTTATAGAGCACCAACACATTTAAAAACTGCACATATGGCAAAGTCGATCTCTCAAGGTCAGTGTTATCCAACTTTACAATGCCGAGGTCATAAAAGGAAAACAGAGCAACCAGGAAATATACAACATGGTGATGTGAACAGCTAAATCAATGCAGGCAGGCACACACACACACACACACACACACACACACACACACACACACACACACACACACACACACACACACACACACACACACACACACACACACACACACACACACACACACACACACACACACACACACACACACACACACAGACACACAGACACACAGACACACGCACACGCACACGCACACGCACACGCACACACACACACACACTCACACTCACACTCACACTCACACTCACACACACACGCGCACGCGCACACGCGCACACGCGCACACGCGCACACGCGCACACGCGCACACGCACTCTCACGCACACGCACACGCACACGCACACACACACACACACACACACACACACACACACACACACACACACACACACACACACACACACGGTGTCCCAGTGGCCGATCATTGATTAGCGTAACTATAAGGACTTTGTCTCAGTTCATTAACCCACACAGTTGAGCAGTTACCTGTGCCATAAATGACTGCTCCCAGGGTTTCTTCGGGTTTGTTTGTGTTCGTGACAAGTGTGGGTATGAGAATGGCATGTCTGTTTATGGTAAAAACACACCACCATTTAACTGTGGGTTAAACAAAACAATATGTTACACAGTTCAGAAAGAGGTGACTGTCAACATGTTTTTTTAAAACACTCAGTTGGTGTATGTTTATACTGTTATTTTGGTGGTGTCAAACAAACACATGTCAGGTCAAATTCAAATGTTTTTTTATAAAGTCCTCTTTATATCTTTATATGCACAGTGGCTAGGGAGAATTCCAGAGATAATACCCATGCATATTCCCTGGTATATTCCCATGTATATACCCATATTCCCTAGTATATACCCATATTCCCTAGTATATTCCCTAGTATATACCCATATTCCCTAGTATATTCCCTAGTATATACCCATATTCCCTAGTATATTCCCTAGTATATACCCATATCTATAATTGACCTGGACTATTCTATTTTTAAGTCTCTTTACACTTAAAAAATGAGTTTAATAACTATTAAACTAAACTATCATAAGTTCACCCAGCACAGCCTGAAGAGGACTGTCCACCCCTCAGAGCCTGGTTTCTCTCTAGGTTTCTTCATAAATCTGACCCTTCAGGGAGTTGTGTATCAACTTGTTCAACTTGTCGATGTGTGCTCTGTCAGATTCAGGTTGGATGTTTGTAAAAGCACTTTGTGACAACTTTGTTGTAAAAAAGGGTTTAGGAAATCAATGTGATTGATTGAAAGTATGGTTCAAACTTAGGAAGATACGTAGAGAGGAACCAAACTCTGGAGGGTGGTCAGTCCTGTTCTGCTTATAAGACTTTGTGACATTCTGGGCCACGTCAATGATTTTGCATGTTCAGATAACAAACAGGTCAATAAATTCAAGTGTTTTCAGGGTCTTTAAACATAATCCAAGTCAGCTGCAAATACCAGGTGGGGTCTGGCAGGGACAACCAGGTGAGGTGCGGACAGGGACAACCAGGTGAGGTGTGGACAGGGACAACCAGGTGAGGTGTGACAGGGACAACCAGTTGAGGTGTGACAGGGACAACCAGTTGAGGTGTGACAGGGACAACCAGTTGAGGTGTGGGCAGAGACAACCAGGTGAGGTGTGGACAGAGACGACCAGGTGAGGTGTGGACAGGGACAACCAGGTGAGGTGTGGACAGGGACAACCAGGTGAGGTGTGACAGAGACAACCAGGTGAGGTGTGACAGGGACAACCAGGTGAGGTGTGGACAGAGACGACCAGGTGAGGTGTGGACAGGGACAACCAGGTGAGGTGTGACAGAGACAACCAGGTGAGGTGTGACAGAGACAACCAGGTGAGGTGTGGACAGGGACAACCAGGTGAGGTGTGGACAGGGACAACCAGGTGAGGTGTGACAGAGACAACCAGGTGAGGTGTGACAGAGACAACCAGGTGAGGTGTGACAGGGACAACCAGGTGAGGTGTGGACAGAGACGACCAGGTGAGGTGTGGACAGGGACAACCAGGTGAGGTGTGGACAGGATTATCCAGCAGTCCCAAGGCGCTGGCCAAGGGCAACAGTTTTCCCAAGGTTAAACAGGAAACCACAAGAAGTTAGAAAGAGCATTCCCTCGATTTAAAAAGATAACTGCCCCTTGTCTCTTGTCACATGAATTAATGCAACATAAACAGAACATAACGCAGGACAGACTGATCCTAGTTCCTCGGCTAGTCTGGTCTGGTTTAGTCTGAATCTGACCTGGTCTAGTTTGGTTCTGGGTGAATTCCTACTGGCTCTGAAATATTTCCAAATGCCTCCAAAGTAAATCCAGACTTGGTTTAAAACCACGGTGTGTGTGTGTCTTTGAGTGTGTGCATGTGTCAATATGTGTGTGTCTGTTTTTGTGTCTGCCTGCGTGTCTAAGTTCACCTCCTGTTTTCTATTTATGCGTCTGGGGCGACCACAAACCCCATCGGAAAAATGTGGTAAAAATGTCTTCCCAAGGTACCGTAGCCTGCATACAAAAACAAGGAGAGCATGTTTGTGTGGGTCTGACATGCTTCCAGATGAAACAGTAGTGACTATTTTTAAAGGCTTCACTTGTGCAGCCGTGAAAGACTATTTATTTTTTGTTTTACTTATGGACGTATTTCCAGACAAACCCTTCAGTATTGTAGGTGTTTAAAGGAATGGTGAACATTCATATTTCTTTTCTGATAATATAATATGTATTTTCTGTGCATTCAATGTAGGTTATTTACCCATGTCCAATTACCAATTCTTCATTTTATTTTAATAAAGTTTTTTTTGTGCATTCAATAGTTACAGACATATAGACAGTGTGGAAAGTGTGGGACAGCACATATCAGTGTTTTATCAGAAAGTAGACTGGCCCTCTCTCAACGTCCTGTCCTGTGTGAACTACTGTTTTGTGGGTTTGTTTCCTTTGTAAACAGCATAGTTCATCAGCACGCAGTTTCTCACCTGTGTTCCTCGATAAGACTTAGTTCCAGCTGATGTCACGGTCACTACAGCTAAAGGGCTTTGGTCTTGTGTGAATTCTCTTGTGCCTGGACAGATGTGTTTTGGTTTGAAGGTCTTTCCACAGGCAGGTGCTGGATGTCCCAGCGTGACAGAGGCTGACATAAGCTTTCAGCTTACAGGTGGAGTTGTATGATTATGGAGGTTTCATTTCTTGTTGTAGTCACAAACCTGCAGGTCAGCTTACAGCTGTTAGATCAGAGTGATTGGATCAGAACAGTATGATTATGTAATTCTTGGTGAGTTATTGAGTTTGGAAAAAAGTAGTTCAGTGTGTTGGAATCAGAGAAGTCTCATTGTGTATACCTGAAAGTCAATTTATTTAGAATTTGTCAAATCAAATGTCATTCATTCATTGATTATGGTGTCTAAAATAAAATAAAATATTTGAAACTCCAAGACACTGATTCCAGAAAATGGAAGAAAATCCTCAGTGTTCTGTAACCTGTGTACGACCCCAGTTTACTGTAGATCCAACCTCTATAGTCTGGCTAATCTCTAGCCCATCAGATGGCATAAGTGTCTTCCGCTTAGTTGACTAAATTGTCTGTTTACAAAACAACCCCTCTGGCCCCCAAGCAGTTGGGTCAGTACCAGCCTCTCCCTGCCGGATACTGGGATGAATGAACCAGAATGGTGGCTCTCTGAAGGGCGGTTAACCACGTCAGTGCCATCTTGCCAAAAGTCCTTTGGTGATGGAAAATCGCACAGGCGTCTTCATGGACTATACTGCTAATTATGTCCCTCAGAATGTATGCAGAGCGTGTGTGTGTGTGTGTGTGTGTGTGTGTGTGTAAGTAAGTAGTAAAGTGAGTAAAGCAATCAATCACATTAAAAGATTCAGTAAGATATTATACAAACATCCAAACAAAAATAGGATTTGAAACCCAGTGGCTTGGAAAAAATACTCAGAAAAAGGCCATAGCAGTTGTTGTATTAGAAGCGTGTGTCGTGTTAGAAGCGTGATTAAAGCTGTAAATAAGCACACAGCATGAACAGTGCTCTGGTGAGTTTAAATGGACCCGTGTTAATTGACTTTCCAGGGTTGTGGGTTCAGTATGAATAATGTAAAGACCCACAGGATAAGAGCTAAATGTAATTTAAGTACACCCTAACCCTAACCCAGATCAGGTCTTTAGTCACCTCATATCCCGTATCCACACAGCGTCTCAGAGTAGAAGCGCTGACCATAGGATCAGGTGACTACGTGAACCCAATGGGGACGAATACTTCATTCCGTACGGATGACAGGGATTGCAGCCATCGTCCCCTGTGATCTACAATATTTAGCAACAAAAACAGTCCGGGTGATATAGTGTTTGTCAGGAAACAAGCAGAGAACTGCCTAGTTAACCCAGCCAATCATGAGCGGAGAGGGAAGAGTCTATGTGGAACACACACACACACACACACAGAGTATCTGTGGCACTCATCTTGTCCGTATAAGAAAATAAACAAATACCGACTCACACAATAGCAAATTATTTGAATGATGTGGAAACACTAAAAACCACCTGTGAAAACAACCCATTTCCTTCACTACACTGTTTTGTCTAACACCTAATCGAAAAGCCCTTTGGGTGAAATCCCAAATGACACCATCTGCCCCATCTAGTACACTACTTTCAGAGCCCTGTTTCATGCCACATGAGACGCAACCCTCTGCTAGATTATTTATATTGTGGCTGAGCCGCCCTTTTAGGGAATATGGTTCATTAAGTAATTCCACATCCTTCCTTTCTTCTCACTTCCCAGTGACTTCAGTATTTCCACTAGGTCGATGACTACTGGCAAACACTGGTTAAACAGTCTCAAACCGGATAAATGTCCCAGTTATCGGAATCTGGTGTTACACAGCAGACCATAACACAATCTGATGTTACCGTATTGTCTCAGGGCAGGATGCTGTCCATGTATTGTATTTATTAAATTCAGATGACCAGCAACACGTTCCTCAACATACAAGTTTTCACTGGTGCCTGTCCTGAGTTGATCTCAGGGAGAACTGCAATCTACTGCCCTCGTGTGGTACTCTCTGGTACTGACACAGATGAATAAAAACAACATGTTTAGAATGAGATTAAAGATCAGTCACCCGATGCCTGTAAATTACTTTTGTTTATTAACCCCCAATTCCTGTGCCGTCCAAACCTGCTCATCGAGATCTACAGTGGGCGTGGTATTCATTCCAACCATAATCAAGTACAACTGATTCTATTAGACGAATAACAAAATTAATCTGCATACACACACGAAAAAAAACAACCAGAACAGTAGGTGTCCTGTCCAGAAGCAGGCTTGGATATCTCTGACCTGTACGTTATAAAAAAACCTACTGAAAAGGTGGACAAAGATTCCCTACATGTTTTTGTTTGGTTTTCATTTTTATTTATTTCGTAACATTTGTCCAATGTTAAATAGCATACAGAAAAACCGTTGAATTAAGTCACTAAGGGAATCTAGGACACAATATGGTAAAACAAGAAATCAGATAGGAAGTACAAAACAAAATAACTTAAGAAGAGCTCAGTAACATTGAATAAACACATTGTTCTGTTGTATTTCCTACCACAGGAAAGCAAAACGGCAAATATACCAAAAGAACCAAGTTGCATTGAATCAAATGTTAGATGTTTGTGAGGCTGGGTGTTTATTTATTCACTTCAGGTATTAGGTGACAACTTCCAGAATAAAAGTCTGTGCTGTTAAGGATCAGATAAAGCATGCATGATCATATTGACAGAAACAAGCATGTCCCATAATGAACCAGCCGGCATTAAATGACATACCTACATAACATCGGCACGTGTCAGGATCTATAAAACTGGCATTCCCACATAATCCCTGACAAGTGCCGATGCTATCAAACAGGAAGTGAAACGAGAAGTCGTAAAAAACAAAACGGAAAACCTCAGCAAGATTATTAGCCGAATCTTTTTAGTCAGCAACTACCCCCTCGGCAACTGTACTCGTGAATGCAGCTTCGACCCACTGTGGTTCAGTTACGTTCACGCCAGGTTGATTAGTGAAATAACACTGTGTTCAGTTAGTGGACATGTGCTTACCTGGGGAGCTCTTTCACAGGTGTAATGTCAACACAGCCTCGTCACCGTTGCTTACTCTGAAATTGCAGCCATTGTATCAGACGTACTTGTTACCGTAGTAAACAGATTGCTCTTTTTAGGGAGCAGGTTTTAATTTAGTCCTTAGACCAGCATGTCACATGGTCAGAGGCATTGGACAGGGTTTTATTGTGAGTCATGTCTTCAGCATTATCAACTAAATATCTAAGCAAAGTGACATTGTGTCATGTTCACAGCTTCAACCAAACTCGCTATTAATGTAATGAATGTGTTCACTCTGCAAAACAGACATTAGCAATGTTTTACAAAGCAAAAAAAACAAAAAAACATTTTCTTTTTACAGTTTTAAATATCCAGAATACAAGATAGTCACTCTCAAAAGACAAATGCTTGAGAATCTATTGTCCCATTTCAAGTGATCAACTCCTGTACCAGACTTGTTTTTACTGAGAACTAAGAAATCTAAAGTAGGAGTTCTATCTACCAGTCCATCTACACTAATCAGTAGTTAGGGTGATGCGTTTTACTGTAAAAATCAGCTGATTCTCTTTTCTAAGTTATTCACTTTGAAACATGTTTGACTCCAGCTAACAGTTTTGTACAGATGTTCAGAAAAAGGAGGGCAAGATGAATGAACACGTTCTGTCCTACTGACTCCTACACAGATTAGTCCGGTTTTACCGTACACAATAAAACAAAAACGGACACAGCATTGATTAAAAAAGGTTGAAAAAAAAACAATACCAGAAGGATGTCAACCCAAAACTCATTCACATCTTGAATATAAAAAAGTAACCAGACTGAGCCAGGTATTTATTGTCATGGTGAGCGGTCACCACAGCCTAACAGCTAATAGACAGGAAGTTACAAGCCACAGGGGGGTTCATTAACCAGGGCCGCAGGAGGACAACCCGGGCCTCGACCCTTGTTTGTCAACCATAGAGTGTGATAGATGCCTACAGTGTTCAACAGCCGTTTTGCAGTCGTTGTCAACAAACCCAGCAGCACGGAAGCCGCATGTGGGAGACAGATGGGCCTATGGGCTCAGCTCTATGCCTTTAGCTATGCATACAGCTCTATGTTTATCTCTACCACCGCCTCACTTGGCTCGATGCTCTGCTCTATGCTCTTAGCTCTCAGCTCGATGCTCAGCTCTATGCTCTTAGCTCTCTGCTCAGCTCTATGCTCTTAGCTCTCTGCTCAGCTCTATGCTCTTAGCTCTCTGCTCAGCTCTTAGCTCTCTGCTCAGCTCTCTGCTCTATGCTCTTAGCTCTGCTCTATGCTCTTAGCTCTCTGCTCAGCTCTATGCTCTCTGCTCTTAGCTCTCTGCTCTATGCTCTTAGCTCTATGCTCTTAGCTCTCTGCTCAGCTCTATGCTCTTAGCTCTCTGCTCAGCTCTATGCTCTTAGCTCTCTGCTCTGCTCTCAGCTCTCAGCTCTCTGCTCTGCTCTATGCTCTCAGCTCTTAGCTCTAAGCTCTCTGCTCTGCTCTATGCTCTTAGCTCTACCACCGCAAATGCACATTCACTTCAATGACATTTTCAAAGTCTGCAGCTCGCAATAAAAGGCAACGCGTTCCTGTTTTAGCGCACTACTTTTGGCCAAATCGCCAAGTTAAAAATAGTGCACTAAATTAGAGAGTAGAGTGCCATTTACAGCCTGCAGACAGCAGACCGCTCCACGTAGAAACCCACAGCGTTACCAGGTCTCTGTTGTTAAGACCTTAACACGAATACTGTTACTTACTGACACACTTTCCCCACAACATGCTTTCTGTTATTGGCCTCCATCTCTCTCCCACATCCGGGTTGTACCACGTGCCTCTCTGGGTGCGACGCACACTAAAGGCATTTGAGTGACCGGACCGGTGGTGTCTAGTTATCTCGTGCGAATGGACTAGATGCTTCTAGAAACGTGACCCGGGAACACCGGAACAAACGGAACGTTAGCGTCTCTGACGTGGTTTAGAAATACAATTACAGTCAGGCTTTCCAATCTCCCCCTGAACTGAGTCTGTCTGTAACCCTCTGTATATATTTTTAAGCACAAAAAAAATAAATGGCACCGGTTTAAGTTAGCCCCGCCCTCCCTTTCCTATTCCCAAATTGCGGTGTACCTTTGAACTTAGACCAACTAGCCAGTAATGCACTCATAATGAAGCACCAATCAACAGTGCTTATCTAACCACTTCCATCATGACCAACAAAAAAACGAAATTAAATAAATCAAGGCACTACTGCATCCAGCAAAGCTCTCACTGGGGTACTTGTGAGGTGGAGAAGACAGGAAGGCCATGGTTGAATCCTATATGCCGCTGTATTCCCTCGTTTTGTCTACTACATTTGTCCTCAAAAGTTGTAGGGAATAGAGGGCTATTATGGACGCTAGCCCACGTTATTATTCAAGTACGTTAATTGAGATAATTTTACATTCACATTTTATCTAATATAAAGAAAATAGAAGAAAGTACAAAGGGAAGGAGGGTTAAAGTGTCATTGGTACTGTGTTAGGAAAATAGCTAGCCTTTAACTTTTTTTGTCAAAGTATTAATCCACCGTTTACATTTCCCTAAAAATTGTATTTTTTGTACAAATCTTTTCTCTATATATTTCTTCTCCTAAACTAATGTTGTGCAACAATATTCATAATCACAGTGTCTCAGCATCAACAAGTGATGGGCGAATACAAGTCCGTCCAGAACACACTTGTTTGCTGTTGTCCTTTTTAAATATAACAACGTACATTTTGTTTTTAATCAAACTACTGGAAATATGTTGGGAGATTGAGGCCTCTATAAGGCTTCATCAGGATTATCAAAGCTGTTATGTTTGTAATAAAAAAGGTGTTTTAAAGCTACACGGACTATCCTTCAGGACAGAGTTGTGTGTCGTCAGGAACATTCGTCCGGCACATCCCAGCTCCTGTCCTCTCCATGGCCCTCAAACATCTCTCCTTATCTGAGCATCCCAACACTAACCTTTCTATCCAGCTCCACACCAACCATCAGAACCATCTGTGACACAGAGAACCAAACCCACCCATGCCCCGATCCCACTAAACAGCCACACAGGAGGTTTACATTTACTCCTAGATATAGTACATGGATTGGTTTCTTAAGAGGCCCTATGCTGTTAGTGGGAGTGCTTATAGGTCCTCAATTGGGAGTTGTAGTTTTTTCAAGGCCCTATAATGGGATTTGTAGTTTCTCTTAAGACCCTATACTGGAGTTCCTTGACAGGAGAGAGGGTGACAGCCAGCTTTTATCATACGACAGAAGCACTTCCTTAGCCTAACCCCGACTCTGTACATGGATTTCTTTTGTGTTTTTTTAAATAACAAAGGCCACTTTTTGTGTTATTGTTGCCTGTGGGGGATCATGGGCTTTTATTCTGAAGGTCTGTGCGCTTACAGTTTTACCATGGCAACACGTGAGGAGATTGAGGAAGAGTGGATCTGTCTCAGGGCTCGAAGGATTAGAAGTGGTGTTTCGTTTTAGTTAAGCTAGCGGCACGCGACCATAGACACACCACGTCCTTGATTGGGTCCTAACCCCTCCCCTTTTCTATCCTAGACCATAGACACACCACGTCCTTGATTGGGTTCTAACCCCTCCCCTTTTCTATCCTAGACCATAGACACACCACGTCCTTGATTGGGTCCTAACCCCTCCCCTTTTCTATCCTAGACCATAGACACACCACGTCCTTGATTGGGTTCTAACCCCTCCCCTTATCTATCCTAGAACCTCATACTGTGCTCAACATGGTACTCTGTGCTCTAGAACTGAGTGCCTGTCAGGGCCTCACAGGGAGGTCACTCCGTCACCACACACACATATTTAATGGTATTTGTTACAACAACCCTCTCTTTGGCCACTTAACATTGCACTCATGTGTCCGTTGGCATTCACCGTTGTGATTTCCTCGCAGTCGAGAGTGGGTGAGGAGGGCAAGGGGGTGAGGTGTACCCCTCTGGTGTCAGGGCACTGGGGTGTACCCGTCTGGTGTCAGGGCACTGGGGTGTACCCCTCTGGTGTCAGGGCACTGGGGTGTACCCCTCTGGTGTCAGGGCACTGGGGTGTACCCCTCTGGTGTCAGGGCACTGGGGTGTACCCCTCTTGTGTCAGGGCACTGGGGTGTACCCCTCTTGTGTCAGGGCACTGGGGTGTACCCATCTTGTGTCAGGGCACTGGGGTGTACCCCTCTTGTGTCAGGGCTGGGAGGTTCAGAGCTCTCGCCCAATGGTAACATGAACACACCCCTCCACCTCTCTCCGCTCGGCTAACACCCTCCCAACCCTCCCAAACCCCTATGTGGTCCTCAGGTGGGGGCCGCCAGGGTTGCTGACGGAGCTCTGCAAAGTTGTGACGTGGTGGAAGGTCTGCAGGGAACCCCCGTGCCCCCCGGTGGCAGCAGAGGAGTATTGCGAGGAGGACACCACCAGAGGCTGAGAGGAGGCCAGCGTGCTGGCCTGTCCAGGCAGTGACCCCGTGGATTCTGCCCACTGGGCACTGCTGTAAGGTGCGGAGGGGTAGCCCGTACCCGACCCGCTGTACTGCGGTAGGGGGCACAGAGAGCCTTTTCGTCCCCCCGTTGAGGTAGCAGGGATGGATGAGGTGTTACCGGGTCCCACCTGACTTGGGGCGGAGTACTTGCGCCCCTTGTTCCCCGATGGGATCGCCTGGAGAGGAGGGAACAGGGAACATTTCAGACTGTCCGTTTACAAGCACAGCAGCTTTTGGCCGACTTTAAAACAGACATTTCAAAAACTATTTAAACACTGTTTATCATGATGACTTCATTTCCCAGAAGTCAGTTTCCAGGAAGTGACCTACGTCATAGCTGTGGCCCTGCGAGGGCTGCTGTTGGTTCTTGGAACGGCCTTTCCCCTGGGACAGGCTGATGGCATCCCGGGCCCAGTTGTCAACTAGCTTGTGCAGGTCATCCGTAAATGTGCCTTTCCGGCTTTGCTGGGGAACGCTGGGGGGAGGAGGGTCTGCCAATCCCTGACCTGGACACTGGAGCCCAGACCCACTAACTGTGTTCATACTGGTGGTCCCTGGAAAGACAGAGAAAGATGGGGGGAGAGAAAGGGAGAGATAGAGGAGGGCGAGAGGGGAAAAAAGAGAAAAGAGGGAGGGAGACGTAGAAAGTGGGAAAGAAAGGAGAGAATGAAAGGCATAAAATGCAGCGGAAAAAGAAACAGGGGTAGAGGGAGGGAGAGAGGGAGAAATGTTAGGTTGTTGTTGTATTAATGTATCAAGACAGAACAGATGAGGAGACCCTGGTCAATGCCATACTGTCATATTAAAGTATTAGGAGGAGCAACATGACACACATGGATGTGCTAATATACTGCATGGATGTGCTAATATACTGCATGGATGTGCTAATATACAGCATGGATGTGCTAATATACAGCATGGATGTGCTAATATACTGCATGGATGTGCTAATATACTGCATGGATGTGCTAATATACAGCATGGATGTGCTAATATACAGCCTGGATGTGCTAATATACAGCATGGATGTGCTAATATACTGCATGGATGTGCTAATATACTACATGGATGTGCTAATATACTGCATGGATGTGCTAATATACAGCATGGATGTGCTAATATACTGCATGGATGTGCTAATATACTGCATGGATGTGCTAATATACTGCATGGATGTGCTAATATACAGCATGGATGTGCTAATATACTGCATGGATGTGCTAATATACAGCATGGATGTGCTAATATACTGCATGGATGTGCTAATATACTGCATGGATGTGCTAATATACTGCATGGATGTGCTAATATACTGCATGGATGTGCTAATATACTGCATGGATGTGCTAATATACTGCATGGATGTGCTAATATACTGCATGGATGTGCTAATATACTGCATGGATGTGCTAATATACTGCATGGATGTGCTAATATACTGCATGGATGTGCTAATATACAGCATGGATGTGCTAATATACTGCATGGATGTGCTAATATACTGCATGGATGTGCTAATATACTGCATGGATGTGCTAATATACTGCATGGATGTGCTAATATACTGCATGGATGTGCTAATATACTGCATGGATGTGCTAATATACTGCATGGATGTGCTAATATACAGCATGGATGTGCTAATATACAGCATGGATGTGCTAATATACTGCATGGATGTGCTAATATACTGCATGGATGTGCTAATATACAGCATGGATGTGCTAATATACTGCATGGATGTGCTAATATACAGCATGGATGTGCTAATATACAGCATGGATGTGCTAATATACTGCATGGATGTGCTAATATACAGCATGGATGTGCTAATATAATATACTGCATGGATGTGCTAATATACATACTGCATGGATGTGCTAATATACTAATATACTGCATGGATGTGCTAATATACTGCATGGATGTGCTAATATACAGCATGGATGTGCTAATATACAGCATGGATGTGCTAATATACAGCATGGATGTGCTAATATACTGCATGGATGTGCTAATATACTGCATGGATGTGCTAATATACAGCATGGATGTGCTAATATACAGCATGGATGTGCTAATATACTGCATGGATGTGCTAATATACTACATGGATGTGCTAATATACTGCATGGATGTGCTAATATACTGCATGGATGTGCTAATATACTGCATGGATGTGCTAATATACTGCATGGATGTGCTAATATACTGCATGGATGTGCTAATATACTACATGGATGTGCAAATATACTGCATGGATGTGCTAATATACAGCATGGATGTGCTAATATACAGCATGGATGTGCTAATATACTGCATGGATGTGCTAATATACAGCATGGATGTGCTAATATACTGCATGGATGTGCTAATATACTGCATGGATGTGCTAATATACTGCATGGATGTGCTAATATACTGCATGGATGTGCTAATATACACCATGGATGTGCTAATATACAGCATGGATGTGCTAATATACTGCATGGATGTGCTAATATACTGCATGGATGTGCTAATATAAAGCATTTGTGGTTCAGCAGGCAACCAGCAGGGGGCGGTCAGGGTATTTCTGCTGTCTGGTCAGTCCCTCAAAGGTTTTAAGTGAAATGTTTGGTAGTTTTTGGTAAAAGGTTTGTGTAGTTACCTATACTAGCTGTGTATAGTGTGTGTGCGCGTGTGTGTGTGTGTGTGTGTGTGTGCGTACCTAAATATTGTATTTATGTTACAATCTACTTTGAATTAAAGGTGTTTCTTTCTTCACTTCATTTGGTGATTAATAAATCTTGGCGGTCCAGCTGTTCATTTAAACTAATGACACTACACACGCATTACATAAGATCTACAAACAGGTTATTTTTTAACAAGAAGAGAAGACAGTATCCCAAATAAATCGGTGAGGTGGGGGTCTGATTTTTTTTAATTTATTTTTTGTTTTATTTTGTTTACCCGTCCTGCAATAGCAATTCAAGCAGTTGACACATTTATTTAACAAACAACAAATGAAACATCCATCGATAAACCCTCTCTGGGAACCATCACCATGTCGTGGTGGAGAGGTTTATGTGTCCCTATGAACCTGAGGGCCGTGTTGTCTGGAGCTTCAGGCTCTTGGTAGGGTTTCCCATGGCAGAGTGGTGTCAGATGAAGGGCCAGACTAAGAATGGTTCACCAAGACCCCATGAAAGATCGAGTTAGAGGGATTGAGACCCCCTGGGCCCCCCGTCTGGAGACATGCCCAGACGGCGGGCTTGTCAGCAGTGTCTGGTGGCCGGATTTGCCATGGAGCCAGGCCGGGCACAGCTCAAAAGAGATACGTGGCATCTCTCTCTCTACATCCTCCTATACACCTGTTTTCGGGTGGGAGTTGGCCTCCGCCAGGGCTGTGCTTTGTCACCAATCCTGTTTGGGATAATCATGCACAGGATATAGAGGCGTAGTCATGGTGGGGAGGGGTTTCAGTTCGGTGGGCTGAGGATCTCATCACTGGTTTTTGCAGATGATGTGGTCCTGATGGCATCATCGCTCAGTGATCTTCATTACTCACTGGATCAGTTCGCAGCTGAGTGTGAAGCAGCTGGGATGAGGATTAGCACCTCGAAATCTAAAGCCATGACTCTCAGCAGGAAACCGGTGGATCGCATACTCCGGGCAGGGAGTGAGTCCTCACCCCAAGTGAAGGAGTTTAAGTACCTCTGGGTCTTGTTCACGTGTGAGGAGACAATGGAGCGTGAGATTGGCCGGAGAACCAGAGCAGCGGGGGCGGTGTTGCATTCGCTTTACCGAACCGTTGTGACCAAAAGAGAGCTGACCAGCTAGAGGCTGCTGCCCCCCTGATCCCAGATGAGCGGTTGAAGATGAGTGATGAGTGAGTGAGGTGAAAACCCTCCTAACACACAGCTGAATACATAGAAAGACTGGCTCACATATAAACCATTAGGTTGGGTGCAGTAAAGACACAAAAAACACAGCTGGGAGAAAAGAACAAAAAAGAACCAGATACTGAGTCATGATTTTAGTGCCGGTGGAACTCTTGGTAGAGGAGAACACAGGACTAGTCATGCGAGGTGGGAGGGGGTAGCAGGTGTTTGGTGGGCGTGAGGGGAGTAGCATCCACAGCATGACTTCAGCATACCTGACCCCAGCATACCTGACTTCAGCATACCTGACTTCAGCATACATGACTTCAGCATACCTGACTTCAGCATACCTGACTTCAGCATACATGACTTCAGCATACCTGACTTCAGCAGACATGACTTCAGCATACATGACTTCAGCATACATGACTTCAGCATACATGACTTCAGCATACATGACCTCAGCATACATGACTTCAGCATTCATGACCTCAGCATACCTGACTTCAGCATACATGACTTCAGCATACCTGACTTCAACATACATGACTTCAGCATACCTGACTTCAGCATACCTGACTTCAGCATACCTGACTTCAGCATACCTGACTTCAGCATACATGACTTCAGCATACATGACTTCAGCATACCTGACTTCAGCATACATGACTTCAGCATACATGACTTCAGCATACATGACTTCAGCATACATGACTTCAGCATACATGACCTCAGCATACATGACCTCAGCATACATGACCTCAGCATACATGACCCCAGCATACATGACTTCAGCATACCTGATCCCAGCATACATGACTTTTATTTTCTGCCACTGTATCATGTGTCTGATTTCTAACCCTAACCTTCTGAGGTTGCGTGCACTAGATATTCATTTTCTGCCACCGTTTCATGTTTCTTGAATTTCCCACAACTTACAGACACAATCCAGCGTGTCACCTCTCCAACATGCAGGTGTAAATTCAATAGCTACAGAAATGATTATGGAAACCAACATGTTCTACTCTCTTTCATAATGTAAACGAGCCCTGAGAGGGTCTGCCAAGTGGGTCTGAGGTAAATTAAGCACCGTTTAACAGAAAGGTAATTATCTCTAATCAGTGTCATGGGGACAGACGGTGTCCTGAGAGGATTGGTGTTGGAGTAATAAAGGCGGTACGGTCCTTTTAATTGGCTCTGATCACGTGACTGCAGTTGAGGTGAGCCAGGGACACTTCAATGAATTTGTTCTCACCAGCTCCCTCTGGTGGTTCATGTGAGAACACTGAGCTAGAGGGAGGTGATTAGAAACTAGTCCCTGGATAACCCAAAGCACCTTATCACACCTTATGCCACCATATCACACCATATCACGCCATATCACACCATATCACACCATATCACACCATATCACACCCTATCACACCCAAAGCACCTTATCACACCCCATGCCACCATATCACACCCCATGCCACCATATCACACCATATCACACCAAAGCACCTTATCACACCCCATGCCACCATATCACACCCCATGCCACCATATCACACATCCCCATACCACACCCTATCACACCATATCACACCCCATATCACACCCCATGCCACCATATCACACCATATCACACCCTATCACACCATATCACACCCTATCACACCATATCACACCATATCACACCCTATCACACCATATCACACCATATCACACCCTATCACACCATATCACACCCCATGCCACCATATCACCCAATATCACACCCTATCACACCATATCACGCCATAGCTCACCCCAGGCCACCATATCACACCCCATGCCACCATATCACACCATATCACACCCCATACCACCATATCACACCCCATGACACCATATCACACCCCATGACACCATATCAACCCTATGACACCATATCACACCCTATGACACCATATCACACCCCACACCACAATATCACACCCCACACCACAATATCACACCCCATACCACCATATCACACCCACACCACAATATCACACCCCATACCACCATATCACACCCCATACCACCATATCACACCCCATGAAACCATATCACACCCCACACCACCATATCACACCCCATACCACCATATCACACCCCATACCACCATATCACACCCCACACCACAATATCAAACCACATGAAACCATTTCACACCCCATAACACCATATCACACCCCATACCACCATATCACACCCCATACCACAATATCACACCCCATACCACAATATCACACCCCATGCCACCATATCACACCCCATAACACCATATCACACCCCATGTCACCATATCACACCCCATGACACCATATCACACCCCTGACACCATATCACACCCTATGACACCATATCACACCCCATGTCACCATATCACACCCCATACCACCATATCACACCCATGACACCATATCACACCCCATACCACCATATCACACCCTATGACACCATATCACACCCCATGTCACCATATCACACCCCATACCACCATATCACACCCCTGACACCATATCACACCCCATGTCACCATATCACACCCCATGACACCATATCACACCCCTGACACCATATGACACCATATCACACCCCATGTCACCATATCACAGCCCATACCACCATATCACACCCCATGTCACCATATCACACCCCATGACACCATATCACACCCCTGACACCTTATCACCCAGCTATATGCTGAAGTCAAGCTGTGGGAGAACAGCTCAGTGGAGACCAGCTGAGTGGAGATCAGCTAAGTGGAGACCAGCCGGCGCCTCTGCCGTCAAAGCTGGCGTCCACTGGGTGCAGCGAGGGGGAAGGGGGGTTTACGACCACACACACAGTTACAGCATGGGGGAAAGCGAAGGAATGGAGGGTCAAAGGTCATAAAAGAGATAATTACTACAGAGTTGGTTGCAGGGGCAGACTTTTTTCACCATCTTCCCTGAAGACCAGACGTGGTACATGTGGGCACGATGGGCATGAGACAGAAGGAGAGAGTCAGCATCAATAACTCACACCTCCAGACAACACGCACATTTTGAGAGGGTTTCAAATGAAAACGTAATGTGCACACCAATTGAGGTAAACACAACCCCTCTATGTAGCTCAAAACTGGCCACGGTGGAGGGTTTGGGGTGGAGGGTTTGGGGTGGAGGGTTTGGGGTGTTGGTGAGGTGTGAGGGCGTCGGCTCTGCCCCAGGGTTCAGTTCTATAAAGTCAACAGGTAATTCTGTCTGGTAGGGTTGTCTATGTCCGTGTAATGTAAAGATGTCATGTGTGGCAGAAGAAGCTCAGAACATGATGTGTGGTGTTTTGGGATGTGAGGTTTAGAATAACATTGATGAAAACACAATAAGACAAAAACACTGTTCCAGTCTGCGTAGTGGTCACGATTGGGTTCAACCTAGAAGGGATTATCCCCAAATATGGAGTTTATGGAAGTCATGGTGAAATGCCGGCAAAGGGATGTGGAGGTGACCGGAGTGTACATCTAAGGATGTGACAGGAGTGTACATCTACAGGATGTGACAGGAGTGTACATCTAAGGATGTGACAGGAGTGTACATCTACAGGACGTGACAGGAGTGTACATCTACAGGACGTGACAGGAGTGTACATCTACAGGACGTGACAGGAGTGTACATCTACAGGACGTGACAGGAGTGTACATCTACAGGACGTGACAGGAGTGTACATCTACAGGATGTGACAGGAGTGTACATCTACAGGATGTGACAGGAGTGTACATCTACAGGATGTGACAGGAGTGTTCATCTACAGGATGTGACAGGAGTGTACATCTACAGGATGTGACAGGAGTGTACATCTACAGGAGGTGACAGGAGTGTACATCTACAGGAGCGCCAAACTCATGTGGATGTGACAGGAGTGTACATCTACCGGATGTGACTGGAGTGTACATCTACAGGATGTGACAGGAGTGTAAATCTACAGGATGTGACAGGAGTGTACATCTACCGGAGCATATATGCTCCATAAAATATACAATAAATCATCTCGTCAATACCGGAGCTAGCGCCAGCCTGAATCAGCTTGCAGACTGATATCATCTCGTCAATACCGGAGCTAGCGCCAGCCTGAATCAGCTTGCAGACTGATATCATCTCGTCAATACCGGAGCTAGCGCCAGCCTGAATCAGCTTGCAGACTGATATCATCTCGTCAATACCGGAGCTAGCGCCAGCCTGAATCAGCTTGCAGACTGATCGACAAGCCCTTGACTGGGCGAATCAGGTCAAGCAACTTTGTTATTTGCTGGGAGCACGTTTGCCCAGGTGAGGTATTTCAGGGATACGACAGCCAAAGGGTTTACCGGGGAACCGTTGAAATACGCGGCCGCGTGATTGGTTCATCAGTAGTCATGGAGTCTTTGAACTAGATTGAATGATGATGAGTGGCATAGTATGGGGCCAATCACAGGCTGAGGGGCCAGAATAGATGAAACCGCCAGATACGGAAGCCAGGGGGAAATCACATGACAGGAAGAGGAAAGAGGAAGACATCATGTGAAAGGAAGTGGAAAAATGAAGACAAAGGACTAAATGTTACACACAAACAGCCAAGCAGGGCGTACTCAGAAAACGGGTCCTCCTGCCACCAGGTTTCAAGGTCACTCTCTCCGACCCACAGTTGAATGTTACACAGCCTGTGGTACAAAAGGAGAGACAGAGACAAAAAGAGAGAGACAGAGTGAAAGAGAGAGAGAAAAGGCACATATATATACACAGTAGGAGTAGAACAGTAAGTGTACTGAGCTAGGGACAGGACGAGATGGACAAATACAAAGGAAGGAAAAGAGAGACAAAGACAGAGAAGAATGGAGAGAATGATATATAAAATATATAGAGGTAGGGTTAGACCTGGAGAGGGATAGATAGAGAGAATGAGATATGAAATGGAGAGAGGTAGGGTTAGACAGTGGCCTGGAGAGGGATGGATGGAGAGAATGAGATATGAAATGGAGAGAATGAGATATAAAATAGAGAGAATGAGATATGAAATGGAGAGAATGAGATATGAAATGGAGAGAATGAGAGATGAAATGGAGAGAATGAGACATGAAATGGAGAGAATGAGATATGAAATGGAGATAATGAGATATGAAATGGAGAGAATGAGATATGAAATGGAGAGAATGAGATATGAAATGGAGAGAATGAGATATGAAATGGAGAGAATGGGGTATGAAATGGAGAGAATGAGATATGAAATGGAGAGAATTAGAAATGAAATGGAGAGAATGAGATATGAACAGGAGAGAATGAGACATGAAATGGAGAGAATGAGATATGAAATGGAGAGAATGAGATATGAAATAGAGAGAATGAGATATGAAATGGAGAGAATGAGATATGAAATGGAGAGAATGAGATATGAAATGGAGAGAATGAGATATGAAATAGAGAGAATGACATATGAAATGGAGAGAATGAGATATGAAATGGAGAGAATGAGATATGAAATAGAGAGAATGAGATATGAAATGGAGAGAATGAGATATGAAATGGAGAAAATGAGATATGAAATGGAGAGAATAAGATATGAAATAGAGAGAATGAGATATGAAATGGAGAGAATGAGATATGAAATGGAGAGAATGAGATATGAAATAGAGAGAATGAGATATGAAATGGAGAGAATGAGATATGAAATGGAGAGAATGAGACATGAAATGGAGAGAATGAGATATGAAATGGAGAGAATGAGACATGAAATGGAGAGAATGAGATATGAAATGGAGAGAATGAGATATGAAATAGAGAGAATGAGATATGAAATGGAGAGAATGAGGTATGAAATGGAGAGAATGAGATATGAAATGGAGAGAATGAGATATGAAATGGAGAAAATGAGATATGAAATGGAGAGAATGAGATATGAAATAGAGAGAATGAGATATGAAATAGAGAGAATGAGATATGAAATGGAGAGAATGAGATATGAAATGGAGAGAATGAGATATGAAATGGAGAGAATGAGATATGAAATAGAGAGAATGAGATATGAAATGGAGAGAATGAAATGGAGAGAATGAGATATGAAATGGAGAGAATGAGATATGAAATAGAGAGAATGAGATATGAAATGGAGAGAATGAGATATGAAATGGAGAGAATGAGATATGAAATGGAGAGAATGAAATGGAGAGAATGAGATATGAAATGGAGAGAATGAGATATGAAATGGAGAGAATGAGATATGAAATGGAGAGAATGAGATATGAAATAGATAGAGGTGGGGTTAGACAGTGGCCTGGAGAGAGAATGGCGCCCCCTTAACCATGACGGCTGTAAGGGCGGCTCATAATTGATGAAGTTCTTAATGTCTGTGAGAAATACTGGCTTGGGACAACGAAAGACCCCCAAATTCAACAGGCCAATTCACCTCAAACATGACCAAATTCCCTGACCAAATTCCCCCGGATTGAAATAAAACTTGTCTAAAAATCCAACCGGCACCGTCAAATGACCCTGGAACGTAACATCTCCTGGAACGTAACATCTCCTGGAACGTAACATCTCCTGGAACGTTACATCTCCTGGAACGTAACATCTGCACGCAACCTGAACTGGAGATGAAAATTATGTGGACACTTGGATGATTTTTGGGGGGTGGTTTCTGCACACAGATGGTTTCTGCACACAGATGGTTTCTGCACACGTTCCTGTCTTGACTAGGTGGGCTGTGTGATGTTAGATGGACATGTCCCCAACCACCCAAAATACAGAATGGATGGGGCCTACGGAAATGTCAGAGGTCAGGTGGGATGAGGTGTGCCATGATGTCTAGTCCCGGGGGGCCTACCTTGGGTGGGGGCGCAGAGACTGGGCATGGACACCGTGGCATCACTGGCGTAGGCGGAGCACAGGTTCTCACTGGATGGGCCGGGGAACTTGAGGGGCCGGGCCCAGGTCTCCGAGGCGGGGTGGAGATCGGGGTTGTCCCCGGGGGACAGGACCAGGGTGGGCAGAGGAGCCTGGAGGTGTGGGGGCACTGGGAGGGCGCTCTGTGCAGATAAAGTGCTGCCTGAAGTTGACACACACACAGACCATACACACACAGGGTGGGGGGACAGGGGGTGGACAGGGAGGTCAGGGAAACAGCCTCCACAGACACACAGTGCACGTGGAGACACACAGTGCACGTGGAGACACACAGTGCACGTGGAGACACACAGTGCACGTGGAGACACACAGTGCACGTGGAGACACACAGTGCACGTGGAGACACACAGTGCACGTGGAGACACACAGTGCACGTGGAGACACACAGTGCACGTGGAGTGAGGGCACCGATGGAACTTAAGGGCTTTAAGGAACAGGAAGTAAAGCCGGTTGACTTTAATGTTCAAGAGCCCATGTCTAAAATCTGAGCGAAATCCCCCAGAAGGACCGTTCAGTTGGACACATTCTCTATCTGAAAAGCCGCATTCACAAGCTGTAGTTTAATTTCCATCTCTGGGTTAGGGTCACGCAGAATGACAGTGGAGGGGGGCTAATAAAGACGGGATTACAAATTACACCATACAGTTAGTGTTCTGTATCGTTTAAAAGTGAAGGAAAGAGAGAAGAGAAGATTGGTTTGCCACAAGTAGCCCTGTGAAGAAGGTAGATAGAGGACAGTTACAACGTCCCAAACCACACCAACACGCCCAGCTGGAGCGCAAGTGCAACTCAAATTACACAAATGTGCAGTCTCCTAACGATGATTTTGAATAAATTCATATATTTCAATCACTCTTATTTAAATAAATTCAAACCAATCAGTCAATTTGCTCAATGCAAGTTTATTTTTCTAAAAACATTATTATCTCATCCTGTACAATAATCAGAACTCACAAAATATATATAAAAAAAAAAAATCATTTTAACCTGACAAGGAGTCAAAACCCGACTGAGAGGTGGGCAAATAAATGCCTACCCTGGTCACACACCGAAACACACCTAAGGTCAAGAGGTTAGAGGTCAGGGCTACCCTGGTAACACACCGAAACACACCTAAGGTCAAGAGGTAAGAGGTCAGGGCTACAGGTTTGTGCTCTGGTGGAATTCTCTCACCACCTAATAAAAATATTAAAGGTTACAGTCCATGCAGGGGTCATAGGTTAGAGGTCAGCAGTACCTGGCTGCAGGGGGCTCTTGCTGCCCTGGGAGGAGCTGCAGCGCCCTGTCTTGCTCCTGCTCTTGGTGCGCTGTCTCCGGCGCCCGGTCAGAGCCACAGTGGGCGGCACTACCATGGGCGGAGGCTCCTTGCCCAGCCGGGCAAACAGGGAGTCGATCTCACTCTTCTGCTTGGTGTGTAAAGCCTGGATCTCCTTCATATGCCTGGAGAAAACAGAGGACAGACCCATTGAGATCCTACAACCAGAAGTCTACCCAAAATCCAGTCAGCTTCACACGCAGGAACATTTCAGAAGGAACAAACAACAGTTTCTAAACAAGAATGATTCATTCAAAGCAGAAGAGGGGGGAGAAAGGAGAACCTACTTTTCCTGTAACCGGTTGACCTGCCTCTTGAACTCCTCGTCTTCAAACTCTGAGTCGTTATCAGAGCTCATGTTCAACGAGTTGATGAGGCTGGGCAGGGAGTTCTGTTTCCCCTCTGGGCTGGGTGGCACATTGGCTGTTATGGGGTGCAAGAAGGCAGGGCTTGGGGGCACGGAGGCGGAGCTTGGGGGCACGGAGGCGGAGCTTGGGTGCACAGAGGACGTGCTGGGGGGCACAGAGACCGTGCTGGGGGGCACAGAGGCCTTACTGGGGGGCACTGAGGCGGAGCTGGGGGCACAGAGGCGGAGCTGGGGGCACAGAGGCCTTACTGGGGGGCACTGAGGCGGAGCTGGGGGGCACAGAGGCGGAGCTGGGGGGCACATAGGCGGAGCTGGGGGGCACAGAGGTCGTACTGGGGGGCACAGAGGCGAAGCTGGGGGCCACAGAGGCGGAGCTAGGGGGCACAAAGGCCGTACTGGGGGGCACTGAGGCGGAGCTGGGGGGCACTGAGGCGGAGCTGGGGGGCACAAAGGCTGTACTCGGGGGCACTGAGGCGGAGCTGGGGGCCACAGAGGCGGAGCTGGGGGGTACAGTGGCGGAGCTGGGGGGCACAGAGGTCACAGATGCTTGGCTGGGGGTCACGGACGCTTGGCTGGGGGTCACGGACGCTTGGCTGGGGGTCACGGACGCTTGGCTTGGTGGCACTGAGACTGAGCCAGGACCAGTAGGCCCATTCGCCAGGGTAGCGGGTATCTGCTCCAACCCAGACTCGGATGTATTGTTCTGGGCACGGCTCACAGAGAAGCGGCCCACCCTGGCCTCAGGGATGGTGTTCGTGGTGACCTGGAAACGGCCGATGGTGGTGGGCAAAGAGGAGGCAGTGGAGGGCACAGATGGAGAGGTCCGGTGGGGGAGGCCAGGGAGGCCGTCCACAACGTCTCCGACCGTCATCTGACCTCCCCTTTGAGGAGGGCTGGCCTGGTGCGGTATCTCCTCCGGGCTGGAGAGAGAGGAGGACGAGGAGGTGGCGGAAGATTCTGCCAAGGGCCTGGAAGGGGGTGGAGAGTCCAGAACCTCGTCTGCAGCCACACAGACCTGGAGAGACCGAAGGAGACCGAAGGAGAGGTGGTGGTGAGATGGAGACAGCGGCATCGTAAAGGCACAGATCTCACACAAAGGCTCAACATATTAACACTGATCTGGGGTCAAACGGATTCTCCGATGACATGGCGTCTTCTCGTCTCCTGCTCTGGCATACCTGGAATCGGCCCAGTTTGAATCCTCCAGCAGAAGGTGAGGTCACTGTTACCCCATCTGGCACGAGCGGCTCTTTAAAATGATAGATGAGAGACCGTCACACGTCAGTGCCAAGATCGGCAAAACCACAATACAGGCATACAGGCCGGAGCCACATGAACACCCTGAAATGCTGGGTGGTTGTACGCACCTGGATGGGAAACTGCAGCCATCCCAGAGACAGAGGACTGTGGAACAGAAGGAGGACAGTGTGACCACAGACATGTATTCTGAAAGTCACGACACATCTAACATGGTCACGGTACATACAGATCACGGTCACGGTACATACAGATCACGGTCACGGTACATACAGATCACGGTCACGGTACATACAGATCACGGTCACAGTACATACAGGTCACGGTACATACAGATCACGGTACATACAGGTCACGGTAACGCTACATACAGATCACGGTCACGGTACATAGAGGTCACGGTACATACAGGTCACGGTCACCCTACATACAGATCACGGTCACGGTACATACAGGTCAAGGTCACGCTATATACAGATCACGGTCACGGTACATACAGAGGATTACATGTAACATGCATGTCAGCTCCTTTAAGGACCTTGCGGACCAATGACTGCTGGTGGAATTTTAACAGCACATAATTTAACAGAATGGTTCTAACGTTTAAGACCAGACCCGTGGCCCCATCTTAATGAAGCGTGTGTGTGTGTGTGATTACAATAGTGCTCTGGGTGTACCTGCTGGGGGCCACTGCTGACCAGGACAGTCTCTGGGCTTAGGGCTCTACGTAGCTGGGCGTCCAGGTCTCCCAGTGGCTGCTGGGACTGTGAGCAGCGACACCCAATCATAGACATTATTTAAACAGACATAAATACATCATCATGTCATTACCGACCTGCTACTGAACTGAGTCATTAACGACCTGCTACTGAACAAAGTCATTAAGGATCTGCTACTGTACTGAGTCATTAAGGATCTGCTACTGTACTGAGTCATTAAGGATCTGCTACTGTACTGAGTCATTAAGGATCTGCTACTGTACTGAGTCATTAAGGATCTGCTACTGTACTGAGTCATTAAGGATCTGCTACTGTACTGAGTCATTAAGGATCTGCTACTGTACTGAGTCATTAACGATCTGCTACTGTACTGAGTCATTAAGGATCTGCTACTGTACTGAGTCATTAAGGATCTGCTACTGTACTGAGTCATTAAGGATCTGCTACTGTACTGAGTCATTAACGATCTGCTACTGTACTGAGTCATTAAGGATCTGCTACTGTACTGAGTCATTAAGGATCTGCTACTGTACTGAGTCATTAAGGATCTGCTACTGTACTGAGTCATTAAGGATCTGCTACTGTACTGAGTCATTAAGGATCTGCTACTGTACTGAGTCATTTTCATTTGCTCCCCTTTTTTGTGGAAACATTTAAAACAAAATGTGTGTCTGGACATAAGACAGAGACGCAGAGTTTCAGTGTGAGGATGAGCGAGAGGGAGAGACAGGATAGTGCAGGAGATGGCGAGATCAAGAAAGAGTGAGGGAGATAGAAAGCCAGATCGACAAACATAGATTTTGAGATGAAGAGTAAGAAACAGGCAGAGAGACAGAAAGAATCAGACAGACAAACAAACAGACAGCCAGACAGCCAGACAGACAGCCAGACAGACAGACAGACAGACAGACAGAGAGAGAGGTCATCTTCATGCACAACACGATAACCCAGGTATAGTACAGCCCCCTACTAATGCCCCGCTGGTTCACACACGCGCGCACGCACACACACACACACACACACACACACACACACACACACACACACACACACACACACACACACACACACACACACACACACACACACACACACACACACACACACACACACACACACATACATCGATGGGAAGGACAGAGACAGTCAGAAATAGAGAGAGATGGATGAAGAGATTTAAAGATGGGTTAGAGACATAGGGGCGGGGTTATGGGGGCGTCGCAGAGCTGTAGGAGATGAAGAGGCACCTGGGTTAGACAGGGTCCTGGGAAGGGTGGCAGGTGTTCTGAAGAAGCCTGGGTCTGATCTGAGCCAACAGGCACCTGATGAAACGGAACGACCAAGAGAGGAAGGAAACGTCATCAGAGAGGACAGCCAGAACAAAGCAGCCACATGCTTCGGAAACACCCCGACCTCCGTCAGAGACGATGTGGGTTTTCTATGTGGGGGAGGTGGGGGTTCTTCTGGCAGGATCAAAACTATTTACGTTTCTGGTTTCCGCCTGCTAGTTAAGCAAGTTAACCCTGAGCAGAGTTGAAGTACCGTCCAACGTGAATGGACACAATAGAGTAACTGTAAGCAGATAAATGTGTTGATATTATCCATTTACACATGTGGCATAATTAACTGGGCACAATTGTGCTTTAATGTTAATATATTATTAATATTGTGATTTAAGGACTATTGTGGGCTACAGTATATAGTTAGTTTTCAAACTCATTCCACACACAAGACAACGGTTTTCTGTTTTCTGTTTACTGCGAACAGACGAGGAGACTAATCTGTGACCTTAACCCTGAGGACACTAGAACCCCTGAGGACACTAGAACCCCTGAGGACACTAGAACCCCTGAGGACACTAGAACCCCCGAGGACACTAGAACCCCTGAGGACACTAGAACCCCTGAGGGAATGAGTTGACGCCCGTGATTTTCAGTAACAGGAGATGTTATTGGCATGCGACACAAAGCACACGTCGACCGGAGACCGGGGGTTAACCAGCAATGTCAGAGATTCAAGATCAATCAATCAAACATCAGCTTTTACGATTAATACATGATTACAATGTTAAACCCACGTGTAATACTATAAATAACAAATAGTGTCAAGTTGCTCAATGCTGTCAAGTTAAGCTGACAACACGAAGCATATAAACCATCTTCATCAGATCACATGAGTTACTACCAGTTCTAATATGACTTCACATTCATGAGTTACTACCAGACTAATATGACTTCACATTCCTGAGTTACTACCAGACTAATATGACTTTACATTCATGAGTTACTACCAGACTAATATGACTTCACATTCATGAGTTACTACCAGACTAATATGACTTCACATTCATGAGTTACTACCAGACTAATATGACTTCACATTCATGAGTTACTACCAGACTAATATGACTTCACATTCATGAGTTACTACCAGACTAATATGACTTCACATTCATGAGTTACTACCAGACTAATATGACTTCACATTCATGAGTTACTACCAGTTCTAATATGACTTCACATTCATTAGTTACTACCAGACTAATATGACTTCACATTCATGAGTTACTACCAGACTAATATGACTTCACATTCATTAGTTACTACCAGACTAATATGACTTCACATTCATGAGTTACTACCAGACTAATATGACTTCACATTCATGAGTTACTACCAGACTAATATGACTTCACATTCATGAGTTACTACCAGACTAATATGACTTCACATTCATTAGTTACTACCAGACTAATATGACTTCACATTCATGAGTTACTACCAGACTAATATGACTTCACATTCATGAGTTACTACCAGACTAATATGACTTCACATTCATGAGTTACTACCAGACTAATATGACTTCACAAGTTACTACCAGACTAATATGACTTCACATTCATGAGTTACTACCAGACTAATATGACTTCACATTCATGAGTTACTACCAGACTAATATGACTTCACATTCATGAGTTACTACCAGACTAATATGACTTCACATTCATGAGTTACTACCAGACTAATATGACTTCACATTCATGAGTTACTACCAGACTAATATGACTTCACATTCATGAGTTACTACCAGACTAATATGACTTCACATTCATGAGTTACTACCAGACTAATATCACCATGTCACCATGACATTCATTCACATTTCCCTCACCGTTGTCCTGGACAGAGGTGCTTTTGCCGGTGTGGTCTGGGTGTAAATCACCGGGGTACCCGACTGTCCCGGAGTTGTCAAGGGGGTCCCAGAGCCCTGTCCCCCTCCGGGTGAGACCAGCGGGAGGTTTGAAGGGGGCATCGAGGTTCCCACAGAGCTCGGCGTGGACGATGGACCAGGGGGGGGGGAGGTACCTGGGACTCCGGGTCCGTTGGCCGGATCGGTAGAGCTGTCTGGCTGCATGGTTCCGCCGGGTCCCAGGTCCATGAAGAGGGAGCGAAGCTTCTGGTCCAGAGCTTGGATGTTGTCGATGCCCAGCGTGGCCTCACAGTCCCCGGCACACTGCGTGTGGGTTTGGTTGGCCGCAGTGGAAGGCTGCGGCTGGGTGTGCACCGCGGTGGGCTGGACCACCGGCACGGTAGTGGTGACTGGCTGCAGGGCAGGCACCGAAGCCCCAGAGGAGAGGGCGGCTCGTGGGGCGATGGGAGACAGCAGGTGGGAGCTGCCGGCTGCGGGGGAGGGGGCCGGGATTGGGGCAGGGATGGCCGTTGTGGGGACCACGGCTGGGGTGAGCAGGGGCACAGAGGTAGAGGGGGCAGGGAGCTGATCTGGGACCCCAACCACATCTCCACCTCTTGGTGTGCTGCTGCTGCTCATGAGCAGTGGGTCCGTGGTGGACTGAGAGAAGACGGGTACAGAGGTGCCAGCGGGCAACGAGGCCGAGGGGAAAGACGAGGAGGTGGCAAGGCCAGTGGTGGTGGAGGGCACTGCCGGTGAGGACGTGGAGGAGGATGGAGATGTTGGTGCTGGTGCAGTAGAGACCACGGCTTGGATCACCGGCAGGCAGACCAGGGAAGGAGCGGACTGAGGTTGGGTTGGAATCGGGGTGAGGGTGGAGGTGGGGGCTTGGATCTGGTGGATGGTTCCAGTTGGAGAAATGGACGGGGAGGTGGGGGCTGAAGGGGAGATGGAGGGCGGAGGGGAGGACACAGAGGCCTGTGTCTGGGCGAGCGGAGGAGAGGCTACGGGAGCCAGGGGGGAGACCGGCAGGGTGGAAGTGGGGGTGGCTGTTGGAGGAGACAGGACGGGCTGGGAGTTCATGTAGACGGAGGCTGGGGCGGTGCTGGGACCTGGGTCAAACTCAGCCTGGTTCTTCCTCATCTCAGAAAAGGCCTGCTGAAGACTGACAGTTGAGGCAGACTGGGTCAAACCTGGGCCTGGTCCTACAGTAGTGGAGGCTGCAGAGGGGGAGAGAGAGAGAGGGAGAGAGGGGGAGAGAGAGGGAGAGAAAGAGATAGAGGGGGGGAGGGGGTAGAGAGAGGGGGAGAGGGAAAGAGAGGGGGAGAGAGAGGGGAGGGAGAGAGAGCACTTGTTTGTACAGAACTAGTCAAACCTTCGGACACACCGACTCAATGCTATTTTCCACATTGTAGAATAATAATGAGGATATAAAAACATGGAATGATGTGGTACCCAAATACAAATACCTATTTTGTAGATTCTTCCAAGTAGCCACCCATTGCCTGCTCCATGTATTTATATGATCCAGCTAACCCCACTGGGACTCCATTTCCCAGCATCCTTTGCTGCCAGCCCTGAGTTGACCTGACCCCGCCCCCTTGCTCTCCCCCCTCCCAGTCGTGCAGCGTGGCTCCGCCTCTTCCCCCAGTAGGGCTGGTCTCCATGGTCCTCCCTACTGCAGCCAGGGCCCACGGGCCGGTCCCTCCACAGCGGCTGGCTGCCCCGGTGTCACCACAGATCTCCCTAGTGCCTGCCGCCTCCCCACACTCGCTTCCTGGCCCTGTAACCTCACCCGCTCCCCAGTGCCTCCAGGCGATGCCCCTCCCCAGAGTATTGCCTATGCTTTGCACACAGTTGGCCTTCTCATTCCTCTCTGTCTGTGTGTTCAACTCACTGTAGGAGAACTGAGAGGACTCTGAGTTGGACCGCGTTGAGTCCGGAGATGTGGTGGCAGGAAAGAACTGGTCCCTCAGTCTGGACTCAGGTACTGGGCTTACGATGAACCTCCTGCCTGCTGAATGAACCACCTGGGTGGCGCTGAGAGGCACACCTGGAAACGAAGACAGAAACACAGAGACAGGGACACAGAGACAGGGACACAGAGTCAGGGACACAGAGTCAGGGACACAGAGTCAGGGACACAGAGTCAGGGACACAGAGACAGGGAAACAGAGACAGGGACACGGAGACACAGAGAGACGAAGAGACAGGGACACAGAGACAGGGACACAGAGTCAGGGACACAGAGTCAGGGACACAGAGTCAGGGACACAGAGACAGGGACACAGAGACAGGGACACAGAGTTACAGAGAGACGAAGAGACAGGGACACAGAGACAGGGACACAGAGACAGGGACACAAAGGCAGGGAAACAGGGACACAGAGACAGGGACACAGAGACAGGGACACAGAGTCACAGAGAGACGAAGAGACAGGGACACAGAGACAGGGACACAGAGTCAGGGACACAGAGACAGGGACACAGAGTCAGGGACACAGAGTCAGGGACACAGAGTCAGGGACACAGAGACAGGGACACAGAGACAGGGACACAGAGTTACAGAGAGACGAAGAGACAGGGACACAGAGACAGGGACACAGAGACAGGGACACAAAGTCAGGGACACAGAGTCAGGGACACAGAGACAGGGACACAGAGACAGGGACACAGAGTCACAGAGAGACGAAGAGACAGGGACACAGAGACAGGGACACAGAGTCAGGGACACAGAGTCAGGGACACAGAGTCAGGGACACAGAGACAGGGACACAGAGACAGGGACACAGAGTCACAGAGTGACGAAGAGACAGGGACACAGAGACAGGGACACAAAGTCAGGGACACAGAGTCAGGGACACAGAGACAGGGACACAGAGTCAGGGACACAGAGTCACAGAGTGACGAAGAGACAGGGACACAGAGACAGGGACACAGAGTCAGGGACACAGAGTCAGGGACACAGAGACAGGGACACAGAGACAGGGACACAGAGTTACAGAGAGACGAAGAGACAGGGACACAGAGACAGGGACACAGAGACAGGGACACAAAGTCAGGGACACAGAGTCAGGGACACAGAGACAGGGACACAGAGACAGGGACACAGAGTCACAGAGAGACGAAGAGACAGGGACACAGAGACAGGGACACAGAGACAGGGACACAAAGTCAGGGACACAGAGTCAGGGACACAGAGACAGGGACACAGAGACAGGGACACAGAGTCACAGAGTGACGAAGAGACAGGGACACAGAGACAGGGACACAGAGTCAGGGACACAGAGTCAGGGACACAGAGACAGGGACACAGAGTCAGGGACACAGAGTCACAGAGTGACGAAGAGACAGGGACACAGAGTCAGGGACACAGAATCAGGGACACAGAGACAGGGACACAGAGTCAGGGACACAGAGTCAGGGACACAAAGTCAGGGACACAGTTAGTGGGGCTGGGAGGATGTGTCATGTGACTGTTTCGAAACTGAAATAGTTTGTAACAATGCATGTAGTTGTACCTGGCATGGGCTCTAACGTGGCTGGGACCTGCATCTGCTGATGCTGCAAATCACCTACCACCTGGGAAGCCATCTGTAACACCAGGTGGAGAGAGACCATTGTTAAGTCATTACATAACACCAGGCGGAGAGAGAGAGACCAACGTTAAGTCATCACATAACACCAGGTGGAGAGAGACCATTGTTAAGTCATCACATAACACCAGGTGGAGAGAGAGAGACCAACGTTAAGTCATCACATAACACCAGGTGGAGAGAGAGAGACCATTGTTAAGTCATTACATAACACCAGGCGGAGAGAGAGAGACCAACGTTAAGTCATCACATAACACCAGGTGGAGAGAGAGAGACCATCGTTAAGTCATCACATAACACCAGGTGGAGAGAGACCATTGTTAAGTCATCACATAACACCAGGCGGAGAGAGAGAGACCAACGTTAAGTCATCACATAACACCAGGTGGAGAGAGAGAGACCATTGTTAAGTCATTACATAACACCAGGCGGAGAGAGAGAGACCAACGTTAAGTCATCACATAACACCAGGTGGAGAGAGAGAGACCATCGTTAAGTCATCACATAACACCAGGTGGAGAGAGACCATTGTTAAGTCATCACATAACACCAGGCGGAGAGAGAGAGACCAACGTTAAGTCATCACATAACACCAGGTGGAGAGAGAGAGACCATTGTTAAGTCATTACATAACACCAGGCGGAGAGAGAGAGACCAACGTTAAGTCATCACATAACACCAGGCGGAGAGAGAGAGACCAACGTTAAGTCATCACATAACACCAGGTGGAGGAGAGAGACCATCGAGTCATCACATAACACCATCGTTAAGTCATCACATAACACCAGGTGGAGAGAGACCATTGTTAAGTCATCACATAACACCAGGCGGAGAGAGAGAGACCAACGTTAAGAGAGAGAGACCAACGTTAAGTCATCACATAACACCAGGTGTAGAGAGACCAGGTGGAGAGAGAGACCATCGTTAAGTCATCACATAACACCAGGTGTAGAGAGACCATCGTTAAGTCATCACATAACACCAGGTCATCACATAACACCGGAGAGAGACCATCGTTAAGTCATCACATAACACCAGGTGGAGAGAGACCATCGTTAAGTCATCACATAACACCAGATGGAGAGAGAGAGACCATCGTTAAGTCATTACATAACACCAGATGGAGAGAGACAATCGTTAAGTCATCACATAACACCAGATGGAGAGAGACCATCGTTAAGTCATCACATAACACCAGGCGGAGAGAGACCATCGTTAAGTCATCACATAACACCAGGTGGAGAGAGACCATCGTTAAGTCATCACATAACACCAGGTGTAGAGAGACCATCGTTAAGTCATCACATAACACCAGGCGGAGAGAGACCATCGTTAAGTCATCACATAACACCAGGTGGAGAGAGACCATCGTTAAGTCATCACATAACACCAGATGGAGAGAGAGAGACCATCGTTAAGTCATCACATAACACCAGGTGTAGAGAGACCATCGTTAAGTCATCACATAACACCAGGTGTAGAGAGACCATCGTTAAGTCATCACATAACACCAGGCGGAGAGAGACCATCGTTAAGTCATCACTTAACACCAGGTGGAGAGAGACCATCGTTAAGTCATCACATAACACCAGATGGAGAGAGAGAGACCATCGTTAAGTCATTACATAACACCAGATGGAGAGAGACAATCGTTAAGTCATCACATAACACCAGATGGAGAGAGACCATCGTTAAGTCATCAAACTCTTTTTTTTATTATTCTACATTTTCTTTTGCAGAGACCACTTGAGGTGGATAACGAGTGAGCAAACCTACCTGTGTGTTTCCATTTTTTTCCAGACCTTTCTCATCCGCCATCTCGATGACCTCACGAACCTGCTCAATGAAGGACTCCCTCTCGCTCTCCAGGATAAACTCACTCGCAACCTGCAGTCAGTCACACACACACACACACACACACACACACACACACACGTTGACAAGTTTTAGTGAATTTTAGTGAAAATATCGACTGGACTTTACCATAAGACAATGACAATCGGGATTTGACAAGACTATATAATAAGTCAATGACCCAAACCCAAGGGATTCTGGGAAACTGTGATCGGGAGGCGGTGGGCTTGAAGGAAAGAAAAAGTTGGATGTAGAGAGGAGGAAGAAATAAACGGTAAAAGGGGATGGCGAATAGAGAGGTCCTTTAAACTGTATGAACAGAAAGGGAGGAGAGAAAGAGGGTATGTCTTTACCATGATCTGAGCTATCTCCTCTGGGTTGTCGCCGTCCAGATCGAACTTGAAAGTCACCATCTTCCTGTTGTGCGTCTCCAATTGGCACTCAGCTACCCTGTCACCCATGTTGGAGATCTGAGAATCGGCAAAAGAGGACAATAGAAAATGAGGACGAGAAAAAAGGACCAAAAAGGCGTTGACAAACATTCCCCACGGCCCAGCAGAGCGAGGGGTGGGCCTTGGATGTTAGCCACGCCCCTACAATCTCAACTGAGGGGGGAGGCGGAGCATCACAACAGTCAATCAGAAGGTACCGTGAGTATTAAGTCGCTTAAGAAGTCGGCCTGTGAAACGTTTAGTAGCTAAAGACATTACAACATAACTTCCAACGTAACACACACACACACACTCTCCACACACACACACACACACACTCCACACACACACACACACACACTCCACACACAATCTCTCCACACACACACTCTCCACACACACACACACACTCTCCACACACACACACTCTCCACACACACACACACACACACACACTCTCTACACACACACACACACACACACACACACACACACACACACTCCACACACACACTCTCCACACACACACTCTCTCCGCACACACTCTCCCCACACACACTCTCCACACACACACACACACACACACTCCATAGACACTCTCCACACACACTCTATCCACACACACACACACTCTCCACACACACACACACTCTCCACACACACACACTCCACACACACACACAGCCCATAGACACTCTCCACACACTCTCCACACACACACACTCTCCACACACACACTCGCGGCCGGGGGAGGGCGCTTACATTCAGCACGTTCAGCTTCGCTTTGCCGGTCTTATCGTGGCGAGAACGACTCCGTACAGAGCGTCGCTGGTGTCGCTTGATTGATCGTCCCTCGTTTCGGCCTCCGTCGTTCCCGTCGCTGAGACCAGACGCCACGTCGGAGTGACCGCTGGTAGGAAGAGAGAAATGCACAAACACAAAGTCCAAAAGTTTAATTGCATTTAATCTGCAGAATGAGAGGAAAATCTCCTCTAGTCTAAGACCAAATAATACCTGTAAGTGGACCAGTAACAGAAAACCCTCAAACATATAGCCCAATTAAAATGCTCCATTTATACGGTGAAATAATCCCCCTCACCTCTCCATAGATGAAGGCACTTGTGGAAGTTGTAACAACGACTGTTCCGATGAGAAAGGCTCAGGATCAGTCTGAGAGGAGCACAGACAGCAGACATGAAGGACTTTAATATAGGATATCACACACATCAAAAGACATCCAAAAGGTTTTCCAAATAGCTAAAGGGAAGTGGGCGATGAGCAGTGGTTAGTGAGCCAATATGGTGCCATATGATGCCAGGAGAAATACTGACACTATATCAGCCAGTCAATGTGAAGCTCACATTTGTCCAGACGTGAACCAAGACAAACCCGCGCCTCAAAACCAACAAATAAGAACCGGCATATATAAAAAATGCTTAACTGAACACGCAATCGACCAACACCATAAAACAAACATCCATTCAAACATCCATTGGGCTCCGCGTGGAGGGGGTGGGCATGACAGATGGGCAGGCCGCGGGTACCTGGGGAGGGGGATCGCCCGCTTGCTCTGGAGGGGGCCCGTCTATGCAGATGACTGGCACAACAGCAGCGGGTGAGGTTACAGGGCCAGGAAGCGAGTGTGGGGAGGCGGCAGGCGCTAGGGAGATCTGTGGTGACACCGGGGCAGCCAGCCGCTGTGGAGGGACCGGCCCGTGGGCCCTGGCTGCAGTAGGGAGGACCATGGAGACCAGCCCTACTGGGGGAAGAGGCGGAGCCACGCTGCACGACTGGGAGGGGGGAGAGCAAGGGGGCGGGGTCAGGTCAACTCAGGGCTGGCAGCAGCAGCAAAGGATGCTGGGAAATGTAGTCCCAGTGGGGTTAGCTGGATAATATAAATACATGAACAGGATGTGGATGGGACCGCTGGACATAAGGGTCATGCTTAAGCTTGAAGTGTGGCAAATACAACCGCAAATACAACCACAATACAACCACAATACAACCACAAATACAACCACAATACAACCACAAATACAACCACAATACAACCACAAATACAACCACAAATACAACCACAATACAACCACAAATACAACCACAAATACAATCACAATACAATCGCAAATACAACCGCAAATACAACCGCAAATACAACCACAATACAACCGCAAATACAACCGCAAATACAACCGCAAATACAACCGCAAATACAACCACAATACAACCACAAATACAACCACAAATACAACCACAAATGCAACCACAAATGCAACCACAAATGCAACCACAAATGCAACCACAAATGCATCCGCAAATGCAACCGCAAATACAACCGCAAATACAACCACAAACACAACCACAGCCAACACAACAAACCAGCATGCAACTAAACAAGTGATTCACAGAGGGCGCGACCCCTCAGAAACAGTAACCAGCAAGCAACTAAACAAGTGATACACAGAGGGCGCGACCCCTCAGAAAAAATAACCAGCATGCAACTAAACAAGTGATTCACAGAGGGCGCGACCCCTCAGAAAAAATAACCAGCATGCAACTAAACAAGTGATTCACAGAGGGCGCGACCCCTCAGAAAAAATAACCAGCATGCAGACAGCAGGGAAACTACACTGGATAAACAGCGCAGGACTTTGTGCCTGTCTGCCTGTCAAAGCAGGTACCTGGACTAGAGCTAGCTAGAACACAGAGCAGGTACCTGGACCAGAGATACCTAGAACACAGAGCAGGTACCTGGACCAGAGCTTGCTATAACACAGAGCAGGGACCTGGACCAGAACTGAACACAGAGCAGGTACCTGGACCAGAACTGAACACAGAGCAGGGACCTGGACCAGAACTGAACCAGAGAACACAGAGCAGGGACCTGGACCAGAACTGAACACAGAGCAGGTACCTGGACCAGAGCTACCTAGAACACAGAGCAGGGACCTGGACCAGAACTGAACACAGAGCAGGTACCTGGAACAGAGATACAGAGAACACAGAGCAGGTACCTGGATCAGACCATGCTGGTGTGTCTGGTAGAAATAGTAGAGGTGTTCAGAGCCGGAGGAAGGGGACATGCCCACAGGAGAGCCCATCTCAAACAGCTGAAGACCACCATGCGGTGCGCAGGCAGACAGACAGACAGACAGACAGACAGACAGGCAGGCAGGCAGGCAGGCAGACAGTAAGCATGCCATGGAAGTGCAGTAAATAAAATAGTGTTCCATTGTATCAAAACAGAAAGAAAGCAAGACAGAAACTAAAGTGTTAAATAGCATTTAGTGTTTAGAGAAAAAAATAGGGTAAAACAAAATGAGTTATGCTTGAATGTGCCTACGGAATGTGCCTACGGAATGTGCTAACCGAATGTGCTAACCGAATGTGCCTACGGAATGTGCTAACCAAATGTGGCTACGGAATGTGCTAACCGAATGTGCTAACCGAATGTGGCTTCGGAATGTGCCTACGGAATGTGCCTACGGAATGTGCTAACCGAATGTGCTAACCGAATGTGCCTACGGAATGTGCTAACCGAATGTGCTAACCGAATGTGGCTTCGGAATGTGCCTACGGAATGTGCCTACGGAATGTGCCTACGGAATGTGCCAACCGAATGTGCCAAACGAATGTGCTTTAAATATTTAAGCGCAGCTGTGAACTTTAAAAACAGCACAGTGGGTTCAGATGGACACCCTACAAACTGTGAAATCCACCTAGCTTTCACACATTCGCTAACTAACAGCTCTATTCATACACTTATGACTGAGTGAGGTTTCAATTACTGCCTGGGCTGAACCTACGCCGGCGTGCCCCAGACTGAGCTGTCCCTTGGCTGGATAAACACGTAGGCTCAGGGGACTCTGGTGGGTGATTTCTAGGAAATCTTCAGCGCATGAAGGCACACATTATCTGGCCTAACACAGACACATCAATGTGTTACCTTTACAGTTCTGGGATCAGACCACAGCCACGCAAGTGAGCGAGCCCTCACAGTTAGAGTGTGCCTTCTGTGCTTGAGTGTGTGAGTGTACTGTGTGTCGGTTCGTATGTTGCCTGCGGCTGTTTGGGTACCGGATCTCTCAGTTACCTGTGTGACCTGGGGTCCAAAGGGAAGCTGTGTCTGAGAGGGGCTCTGTGTCCCGGCGTTCCCCACCTGCTGCAGGGTTAGACGCGCTGAGGACAGGGGCGCTGAGGACAGGGGCTGGACGGTGGGGGGGAGAGAGACCTGGGCGAGAAGGGGAGACAGGAAGTCACTGAACTTACTGTGAATTCTGGGAATGTTTGCCATCAAACAGTGTTTGGGTTTCAAATGTTTTTCTGTCGTCATTGTAAAGCATTTTGGGTAAACTATGCAGCTGTAAACTTGTAAACCTGTAAACTTGACAGCAACTGTAAAAGTTTTGCATGCATACAAGTTAATTGATTAAGCTATTGATCTGGACTGTAAGTTAGTCACCTGGTATTGAAAAGACATTAGCTATTGATCTGGACTGTAAGTTAGTCACCTGGTATTGAAAAGACATTAGCTATTGATCTGGACTGTAAGTTAGTCACCTGGTATTGAAAAGACATTAGCTATAGATCTGGACTGTAAGTTAGTCACCTGGTATTGAAAAGACATTAGCTATTGATCTGGACTGTAAGTTAGTCACCTGGTATTGAAAAGACATTAGCTATTGATCTGGACTGTAAGTTAGTCACCTGGTATTGAAAAGACATTAGCTATTGATCCGGACTGTAAGTTAGTCACCTGGTATTGAAAAGACATTAGCTATTGATCTGGACTGTAAGATAGTCACCTGGTATTGAAAAGACATTAGCTATTGATCCGGACTGTAAGTTAGTCACCTGGTATTGAAAAGACATTAGCTATTGATCTGGACTGTAAGATAGTCACCTGGTATTGAAAAGACATTAGCTATTGATCTGGACTGTAAGTAAGTCACATGGTATTAAAAAGACATTAGCTATTGATCTGGACTGTAAGTTAGTCACCTGGTATTGAAAAGACATTAGCTATTGATCTGGACTGTAAGTTAGTCACCTGGTATTGAAAAGACATTAGCTATTGATCTGGACTGTAAGTAAGTCACCTGGTATTAAAAAGACATTAGCTATTGATCTGGACTGTAAGTTAGTCACCTGGTATTGAAAAGACATTAGCTATTGATCTGGACTGTAAGTTAGTCACCTGGTATTGAAAAGACATTAGCTATTGATCTGGACTGTAAGTTAGTCACCTGGTGATAAAGACATTTGCAGTCTGTTGGGGGTACAAGGGGTTACCTGTGGGGGCGCGATGGGGGCCGGTTGGGGAGAGGGGGCTGGAGGGTGTCCACCGTTCACGTGGGGGGTCGAGATTTGCTGCACCGGCTGTAATAGGATGAAGAGACAGAGACAAGGAGATTAAAGGACGGAGATACTGAGAACAGAGAGGGGAAACTAAACGAGACAGGGAGGTTAAATGACGGAGATACTGGGGACAGAGAGGGGCAACTAAAATGATAAGGTGAATTATTAAGAGACATACGGACCGGTTTTCTAGCCTGGTCTTTTTCTCACTGACACATCCACGAGCCTCCCACACACTGCCGTCACGGAGCCTTGTGGATGTGGACCTTCTCAATAAAACTAAGAGGCTAGCATGTGTACAACAGGTAGCTTATACCGTGTGTAGGTGGGGAGTGGGGAGGCATGAGTGGGCTTCATGCACGTAGTAAAGGCGTCCTAAATCATTAATTGTGAATATTACTGATCAACAAGCTCCTTTTATGGGCAGCAGATTAAAAAATTACATCCAAAGCAAAAAAAAACTGAAACCAGATTTCTTTCTTTTTTTGGGCTTTGACTGTTGATTCAGACCATTAATGTTCCCTGAAGACATTTGATTTTGGTGCTGAACCAAATCAGAAGAACCCTTAGAAGGCTTTAAGTACTAGTGAGTATACTAGTGAGTATACTAGTGAGTATACTTGTGAGTATACTAGTGAGTATACTTGTGAGTATACTAGTGAGTATACTAGTGAGTATACTAGTGAGTATACTTGTGAGTATACTAGTGAGTATACTAGTGAGTATACTAGTGAGTATACTAGTGAGTATACTAGTGAGTATACTTGTTTCCAAGCTCTGCTCTGGATCAAGCGTGAGCTCACACAGGTATACTTGCACCTGTCTTAACACGTACCTTGGCGTCACCTGTTGCCAAGACATTATCAGTGAAAACAACAGATTTTTGAAGCAGAAAGCAGGATATCGAAAGGATAAATACGCAAACGAGAAACCATATGAACAAACTGACAAAAAAGAGAGGAAAGAAATCACTGATTGGGGTGACAGATGGGGATACAGAATGACTGATAATAATGTCAGCATTCTAAGGGTTAATGCATAACCTTTGACCCCTGGGTATAACAGTTTCCTATTGGATGCAAGCTGAATTTAAAGTAATCTGCTCACAACTCGGCACATTCAGTTAAAAACAACTTTCAATAGAACTGATACTGGGGTTGGTGTCCTTGACAAACACCCCAAAAGAAAACAAATTATAGAAACTATTTTAAACCTTTCCAGCCTCTTTCACACCGTATCTAAAGCATCAGTCATGTACTAAAAGAAACGGTTCCAATGAACTACAGCATTTGTAAATAGAGAGAAATATTTAAATGAAACGAACTAAGCTTAGATCAGTCAAAACCCCCTAATTTTTTGTTGTATGTTTCTGTGTGTTGGGTCATACAAATCCGACAGTCATGTGGCAACTGTTTGGGGTTTTCACTCACAATAACAAAAATGAACCTGAAATTGCACACTGAAGTGTCTAAAAAACAATATAATCGTTGACTTATAAATATGGCCAACTCGACTCTGGATTTGTAAATACAATATGCAGATATACCTCGCTGTATATCAACTCAAGCACACTCTGTTCCATATACGTGTAGACGTATATCAACATACACAAAAAAATCTTGCTTACTCAAAGGAAACACAAATCAATAGAAGAAATTATAAAAAAGTGATATAAAGAAATTAATGAGTGGATTTAAAAATCGCTGTTCGTGAGTTTCCAGTAAAATGTTATTCATTTAAAAGGGACCTCGTGTTTCTTGGCATTGGGCTGGAAAGGGTTAAAACCGCAACCACGGGGAGAATCAATCAGGTAATTGATACAGACGAGGACGGAGGGAGTGAGGAGTGGACGGGCGAGGGTTGTAAGGAAGCAGAAGTACCAGCGTAGCCTCCCGGTATGCACGCTCATGGTGGACGTTGGCCTGCCTGGCCCAGGAGCTGTGCATGGTGCCCATATGGGCACACGCGCTGCCCGCTGCCTCGGAGGGAGGCGCAAACAGAAAGATCCGCTGGCTGGGTGGGTGCCCCACCCCCTGGCACTCGGCAGTCACCTCCCTGCCGCCGCCATCCGCCCCGTAGAAGGAGGTGTGCGGGATGGACTGGGCGGCCGACGCCTCTCCTGGCTTGGGAGGGGGAGAGTGGAACTCCCCGCAGTCCGAGGAGGTGACGGAGTCACTGGAGGGTTCCGGGCTGGAGTCCTTCTGGGTCAGGTGCAGCAGGAGGTTCCCAGGCGGCAGGGGCATCTCTGGGCTCACAAAGCAAGACAGTTCCTCTGTGACGGGTTGCAGGCGGCCGTATGACCCTGACCCCCCCGACTGACCCCCCTGGACCACCGGCTCGTCCAGGTACAGGTCCATCGAGCCGCGGCGAACCCGGTACAGTCTGGTGTTGGGATCGGTGGTGCCAGCGCTCAAGTTCTGAGGCTGGAAATCGAAGGCGCTCCCGTGGGGTGGCTCCATGAACGGCGGGGCAGACTGGGGGAATGAGCTGGCGTGCTGCAGCTGGTACCTGTCAGCATGGCACGGGGGGTGGGGGCTCATGGGGGGCAGCTGAGGGACGGGGCTGTGGGTGAGGTGGGGGTGGTAGGTGGGCACGTAGGCCGGTGGCAGGGGGTCGTAGCCGGCGAGGCCTGCTGCTGCGGCTGCCTGCATCTGCTGGTGGAAGCTGATCTGGTGGATCTGGTGAGCGCTCATGGGATATCCGCTGTAGGCCATGGCCTCAAAGTGGTCCAGCAGCGCCGCCTGGTTCAGACTGAGCCGCCGCACCGCCTCCTCCTGCTGCTCCCTCATGTCCTTATAGCCGTACAGGGGGTCCTGGAGAGACTGGCCTGGAATGTGGGGGTGCGCCGGCTCTCCCGTCGGCCCCATCCTCGGCACGGTGTAGCCGGGCACCATGAAGAGGGAGGCGGGGTCTATTCCCAGTAGCCCGTCCAGCCCGGCACCCCCGGCGCCCAGTCCTTCCATCCCCGGCTGGTATGGGTGCAGGCTGCTGGGGTAGCGGGGGTAGGCGGGCTGGAATTGGCGCGTGTGCGCCTCCAGGATGGACGTACTCTTGCGCCGCTGGCTGTTGTAGGCTTTGGAGGGGGGGCAGGCGGGGGGCGGTGAGAAGGACACGGGTCGCTCAGGTGCGCCGGGGAAAAAGAGAGGCGGTGGGGGTTCAGAGACGCCCGCAGAGGCTCCTCCCACACTGCTGTACTGGTGAGTCACAGGCTGCGGCTGAAGTAACAGAGATTATAGACAGATAGATGCATAGATAGATAAATAGATGGATAGATAGATAAATAGATGGATAGATAGATAAATAGATGGATAGATACATAGATAAATAGATGGATAGATACATAGATAAATAGATGGATAGATACATAGATAAATAGATGGATAGATACATAGATAGATAGATGGAAAAATAGATGGATAGATACATAGATAGATAAATAGATCGGTAGATAGATAAATAGATGGATAGATACATAGATATATAAATGGATATATAGATACATCAATAGATAGCAAAAGGGCACCATTTTACACTGCATTATTCAGATGGATGAAGAGAAAAAGAAAGTAGAACAAGAAAAAAAGACAGAAATCTCCAGCATTGGTACTAGATTCATCCATTCTGTAGCATGAACAAAAGCAAAAACCCTTTATTCAGAACCAAAACAAGATGTAAGAGAGAGACACAGCATGATGGCCAGTTCTGAAATTAAATACAGCAGCGGCAGAGAGTGCTTTATTTGGGGACAACAGAAGGCTGTGGTGAGGTCAGAGGTCACTGCTGCTGTGGTATTGGAGGAAACAACCAACCAATCATTGTAAGAGTGGAACAGAATTATCCACAACAACACAATCTAGTTTCATCTGGATCAAATACTGTGCCTTGTGATTTCAGGGAACCATAGCAGCAGTCTGGCTGACCTCACCAGAGGTCAGAGGTCAGAGGGTGGAGGCAGGCCGACTGTATTTAATGTGAGCTCAGGACACCTGGAGAGAGAGCTGAAGCTAACAACAGGGGGTTTATGGGTATCTGAAAGTGGAGTGCCACATTCTTCTAAATACGCTTAAATGTTAAACTCACATCTCCATATACGGTCTGATCCGCCCCCATGTCCCTCCCTCTCCGATTTCAGATACCCACGGCAACCCTTTGATGTGGCGATAAGCCAATCCCGAGCCATTTATTTAGAGAGCATTTCTGACACAACGAGGTCATATGGAGCCATGTGACCACCCTGTTAACCCGGGTGTTCCACCCAACTCTACATACAGGGCTGGGGAACCTGCTGAGCTTCACCACTCTGCCAGAACCACCCTGGTTCACGCCACTCTGCGACCAGAGGCACTCTGACATACGGGACTCGCAAACAGTGCCGGAAGACTGGCGCGACGCTGTTGCCGCGGGCGAGGAGGGGTGGAGTGTAGCGGCAGGACGCTCTCCAGAGCCTTGGAGAGCCTGCCGGCAAACGTGTCGCAGTCGTCCGACCCCCTGCGCGGGGAGTGTGGGGCAGAGAGCCCCGGGGGAGGGGTGGAGGGCCGGTTGGGGAGGCACGACAGAGCAGAAGGGGTGCTGGAAAAGTAGGGGACGCAAACGGACATGCTACGGCCACGGTGGGGGGGAGGTGGTGGTGGAGGCTGCAGGCGAAGGAGGAGGGAATGACAGTTACAAACAGCATGGAAAAGGAGTTTCCCACTGAACACAAGGTAGAACAGAGATGAGAACAGAGATGTGTTTACATGGGACACAATACACATATATGGGATGGAAACTGGGGAACACAGAACACGTGGATGGAGACAACACAACAACTCATGGGAGTGTTTGTGATTGGTCAAATCCCTTAAAATACCCAAATATCCCTTTTAGACTAGAAAAGACGTCTCAATCTGTTTCACAAGTACTTTTTGCCCGAGAGACAGAGGTTAGATCAGAGATAAATTATTCTAAAGTGTTCTACACTGATTAAAAGCAAAGCATGTACATCTTAAGTTAGAGTACTAGGTACTTTTATATTGGGTTTATTAACACAAGACGTATTGGTCATCCCAGGGTTCCATATTCCAGGGTTCTTAATTCCAGAGTTCTAAATTCCAGAGTTCTAAATTCCAGAGTTCTAAATTCCAGAGTTCTGAATTCCAGGGTTCCAAATCCCAGTGTAGCTGAGTATATGGTACTGCTTTGCTGCAGCTTATCAGCTGTCCGGCAGGTGACGTAGTGTTTCGGGAACAGGGCTCTCAACTTGATTTCAAATCCAGTCAATCTAGGAATTATAGCCCATTTCCAACTGGATTCTGTGCCTCTCCCTGGGCAACATGTTTAACTTAATTAGGATTCTGGTTCACTGTTTCAAATGACTGGTATTAAATGAAATTTAATTTAACCCAGGTATATGACACTTACAATAATATGATTCTACACAAAAGGCTGAAAGTTATTCAATATGCCTGCTAGCGAGATCACAGCTAGTTCAGAGAACTAGAAACTCGTGAATAAAACATTATTCCTCTAAAAGTACAATTGAACTTTTGTTATGCGCGCTATGTCTGCTGTTTAGAAGCAAATATACATTGTAAGGTACTGGAGAGAATTCAAGTGTCAGTGTAGACTACTTCCTGAACAGAATTCAAATGCAGTTAGAAAGTCAAACAAAACCATGAACCCTTCTGATGATTGTGGGAGGAGCTAATGGCAATAGGATGCCAACAGAGATTGTGATGTCAAAAGAAAGACGACAGACATGAGGTCATCACCAATACTGTCAAGTGCTTCATAGTAGTGCTACTGATGTCAAGGAGACAGAGTTTACTGCTTCTGAGGACAACGTACACAACAGACATGAAGTCATCAATTACAAACAGCTGAGCAACACATTCGATGACAACACACAGTAAAACGAGGTGAATAAACTACATTCTAAAATGAAAAGGAAAGTACAACCAAAGAAGTACCAGCTGAGCAGATTGAATAAATACAGCATAAATCCCTGTCAGTGTCATTTCTAACATCGTTTGATACAAATGTAGACATAGCAAGAGCTGATATACCATCGTTTGGGTCTCATTATAACACAATAATAAATGATGTAAATATCACTAACTATTTAACAGATTGTCTAAAGTAATATTGCCACTGGCAGTCAAGCTCTATCAATATCAGGTCATCGTTTACGGCACCTTGACGTAATGTAATACACAGACAAACCGCACGATAATTCACACATGGTGGAAATAAAAGGGTTAAATGCCAAACAGAAAGGACATCCGTGTCTCAGCTTAATACTTTTAGGGGCAACCGCGTGACTAGTTATTTTGGGATTGTATGACAACCAGCAGTTTCCCTGATGGAGACATGAAGGCACTCAAACACTTTTACAATCACTCCTCCCAATACAGTGAACAATACTGTTTGAGACAGAAGAGCCTAAGTGTGTGTGTTACTGTTCAAAGAGAGGAAGTTCCAACCCGCTCTCTGGTTTTCTAAGAATCCTACCACTGTAAGCCTGCAATTTACTCATTACTGGAAAACTAAGTGGGTTAAAACGCAGCTGTTCAACCCTTCACCCCTTCAACCCATGCCAATAAATATCAAAGTATTCACCTGGTCTGACATTTGTCTTTACCTAGTATTTGGATTTACTAAACCATAGAACTACAAACCCCAATGCTAATCACTCTTCTCTGTTGGGCTTACTAAACCGTAGAACTACAAACCCCAACGCGTCTAGTTTTGTTGTGATCACTCACCATTGTTTGCTGTTGGTAGGCATTAATCTGCGGTTGCTGCTGGGTAGAAGGGGTGGGGTATGGAGAAGGGGTGGGGTATGGGGACTGGGCGGGGCTTTGGGTTTGCCCCTGCTGCTGATGCTGGGTGCCGGGGGGGCTGCTGTAGGACAAGTTCTGCTGATGGGAGTCTGTGAAGACAGAAGAAGTCTGGCCAGGGTCCACGCCTCCATCAGCTGTAGTGGTGGGGTAGGGTGTGGTAGGGGGGAGGTGGGGTAAGGTGGGGGATGGGTAGGTGGTGGGGTGAGGTAGGGACAGATATTAATACACATACATGCAATCAGGGTTTTACCAAACACTCCCTCTGACCTTTCACCTTTGTGTTTTACCCTGAGTTGCTTCAGCCAATCAACAAATCAACAAGCCTTGTATTGACTGAATGAGGCGTTTAGGGTTAAAACACAGAAGCCTCATTAACAACAGGAGATGAATAAGTGAGACGTAGAGACCATGTGAACAGTGGACCTACTTGTGGATGACAGGTTGCCAGGCGGGTACTTCAGCTGGTGGGAGTCCCCCTCCTGCTCCTCCTGGTCCGTCTGGACGCCAGGGGGCTGGGCTGGGGCAATGGGTTGGGCCTGGGGGGGTACCTGGCTCTGTTTGGGGGATCTGAGGGCCTCAGCTGCCTGTTGGGCTTTCTGCTGTTCTAGATTCCTCTTCTCCAGCTCCTCTCGAACCAGCTTCCTCTGTTCTCTCTTCTTCTTGATCAGAGACACTCTGTCTTTAATGGCTTTGGCCATCGTCTTGTGGTCTCCCTCACACACATAGCCAGAATCCACCTGTTGGGAGGGAGAGGGTGAAGGTGAGAGGGAGGGCGGGGGAGAGGGAGGGTGAAGGAGCGGATGAAGGTGATCAGCAATAAGGGTTGGGCTACATTTATAATGACATCATGCATTTTCTTTGTCACCACAATCACCATCATTCACCCCAGTAGTGTGACTGCTCAGTTCATCACTTCATATTTTACATTTATTCAGGCATTGTGGATTGAGTCATAGAGTTCAGTAGTAAGCAGAGAAAAATATAATTGCAAAAATAAATCTATCAAAAAAGATAAGTTAGATCCCAACATGCAGTGAACCCATCCCAACATGCAGTGAACCCATCCCAACATGCAGTGAACCCATCCCAACATGCAGTGAACCCATCCCAACATGCAGTTAACCCATCCCAACATGCAGTGAACCCATCCCAACATGCAGTGAACCCATCCCAACATGCAGTTAACCCATCCCAACATGCAGTTAACCCATCCCAACATGCAGTGAACCCGTAAACCAGCCAACCACACTGGATCCACCAACCGTACCATTTCCTGCGCCACATCTTCGGGGATGTCTTTGCTCAGGTCGAAGGAGAACTCAATGGCCTCGTTGTCCTTGTACTTGCCCTTCAGCTTCTTCACGTCCTCGATCCTCAGCCAGAGTTTGATAGCGATCATCTCACCATCGTCTTCCTCAGCCAGCTCCACACGCACGCCGGTCTCCTCCTGGAAGAAGGCATGACTCAGCAGAATCTTAATAACGTATCTGTGAGGAGAGGGAGAAGGAAGAGAGAAGGAGAGGTGAAGGGAGGTAGGGAGAGAGGGAGAGAAGGGGGGAGAGAGGTTTGTTTAGTGCTGGTCTAGTTTTTGTTAGGTTGTTGAATGTGTTCCGTGTCGATTGAACCAATCAGCTTTTTCTAACGTGAAAAAAACACATAGCAGTGATGGGCGAACTGGATGTTTACATCAATATGACCTCACAGTGATGGGCGAACTGGATGTTTACATCAATATGACCTCACAGTGATGGGCGAACTGGATGTTTACATCAATATGACCTCACAGTGATGGGCGAACTGGATGTTTACATCAATATGACCTCACAGTGATGGGCGAACTGGATGTTTACATCAATATGACCTCACAGTGATGGGCGAACTGGATGTTTACATCAATATGACCTCACAGTGATGGGCGAACTGGATGTTTACATCAATATGACCTCACAGTGATGGGGAACTCGAACTGGATGTTTACATCAATATGACCTCACAGTGATGGGCAATATGAACTGGATGTTTACATCAATATGACCTCACAGTGATGGGCGAACTGGATGTTTACATCAATATGACCTCACAGTGATGGGCGAACTGGATGTTTACATCAATATGACCTCACAGTGATGGGCGAACTGGATGTTTACATCAATATGACCTCACATGCCCTGTTAGCTAAATGGCTTTGGGTTTTCATGTGTCTGTTCTTACATGTGTTTTCATGTGTGTGTGTGTTTACGTGAGTGTATGTGTTTACCTGTGTGTTTTCGTGTGTGTGTGTGTGTTTATGCGTGTGTGTGTTTACGCGTGTGTATGTGTGTGTGTGTGTTTATGCGTGTGTGTGTTTACGCGTGTGTATGTGTGTGTGTGCCCACCTCTCGTCTTTGTTCTGGCGGATGCATCCCTCTATGATTTCCTTCACCTCTGGTATGGCCACCTTGTCAAAGCTGGCCGGCTTGACCCCCTGGGAAGGAGAGGTCAAAGGGTATTGTTAAGTCAAACGTGCACACTGATGCATCACGCAGTCAACAGTAGGACACTTGAAAACCAATTAGAAACAATACAGTGTCACAAGGGAAATCATTTAGAGAAGAGATCAAATGGGCCCAACTTCTGTTCATAAATTCACCTTTCCAAACCCACCAACGTAGAACCAATGTCTTACCCACAATACGCACACTCTAAGACTCTCAAACACTCACACAAACACACACCATCACACACACCATCACACACACACACTAAAATACACGCCTCCCTCTAAGACATTCCTGGGTCGGAGAGGTAATGGCATTGAGTGAGGAGGAGAGAAGAGAAGTATTTTCAATAACAAGGTCATTAAAAAGTCCTCATTGTGAGGAGAGGTCCTGTGAGCCAGATCTGTGAGAGTACCTGTCCACACTCCACTTCCCAGAACACAGCCGACAATGAGAAGACAAATTAAAGGGTACAGTCGTTTAAAAAACGTTTACAAAAGAACCGAGGTGGGGATGGAGGAGAGCGTCAGATGAACAGGGTGGGTGGACTAGCTATTGTCCAAAAGTCACACAGCTCCATTGTGGATAAAGAAAGGCGCTCCAGACTCATTCAAAGAAGCTTTTAACGTCTCTTCACAGAGCAACGTGTTCCTCCGCTACATTTCAGAGAGGAATTCATTTTACCGCACATGTTCTAATTGCTACTAAGGGCCCATAGGACACGGAGAACAGGGGAGGGTGAGGTATTTAGACAGTAGAACAGTCACACAGGGAAACAGTCTGATGCAGAAGAATGCAATTAACATCAACCTGCATGAGAGAACACAGAGACAGGAGAGAGAGACAGAAGAGAGACAGAAAAGAGAGAGACAGGAGAGAGAGAGACAGGAGAGAGAGAGACAGGAGAGAGAGAGACAGGAGAGAGAGACAGGAGAGAGAGACAGGAGAGAGAGAGACAGGAGAGAGAGAGACAGGAGAGAAAGTCAGAAGAGAGACAGGAGAGAGAGACAGGAAAGAGAGAGAGACAGGAAAGAGCGAGACAGGAGAGAGAGGAGAGAGAGACAGGAGAGAGAGAGACAGGAGAGAGAGGAGAGAGAGACAGGAAAGAGAGGAGAAGAGAGAGAGAGACAGGAGAGAGAGACAGAGAGAGAAATCAGAAGAGAGACAGGAGAGAGACAGGAAAGAGAGAGAGACAGGAAAGAGAGACAGAGAGACAGGAAAGAGAGAGAGACAGGGAGAGACAGAGAGAGACAGAGAGAGAGAGACAGGAGAGAGAGACAGAAGAGAGAGACAGAAGAGAGACAGAAGAGAGAGAGACAGGAGAGAGAGACAGGAGAGAGAGAGACAGGAGAGAGAGAGAGACAGGAGAGAGACATGATAGAGAGGGAGGAGAGAGAGACAGGAGAGAGACAGGAGAGAGAGAGAGAAGAAAAAGAGAGAGAGACGAGAGAGAGAGACAGGAGAGAGACAGACAGAAGAGAGAGACAAGAGAGAGACAAGAGAGAGACAGAAAGAGAGAGAGACAGGATAGAGAAGAAAGAAGAGAGACAGGATAGAGAGACAGAAGAGAGAGACAAGAGAGAGAGACAGGAGAGAGAGAGAGGAGAGAGACAGAAGAGAGAGACAGGATAGAGAGACAGGAGAGAGGAGAGAGACAGGAGAGAGAAAGAGAGAGAGAGAGAGAGAGACAGGAGAGAGAGAGACAGAGGAGAGAGAGACAGGAGAGAGAGAGAGGAGAGAGACAGAGGAGAGAGACAGGAGAGAGAGACAGAGACAGGAGAGAGAGAGAAGAGAGAGAAGAGAGAGAGACAGGAGAGAGAGACAGGAGAGAGAGAGAGAGACAGGATAGAGAGGGAGAGAGAGACAGGAGAGAGACAGGAGAGAGAGACAGAAGAAAAAGAGAGGAGAGAGAGACAAGAGAGAGAGACAGGAGAGAGAGACAGAAGAGAGAGAGAGAGAGACAGGATAGAAAGAAAGAAGAGAGACAGGATAGAGAGACAGAAGAGAGAGACAAGAGAGAGAGACAGGAGAGAGAGAGACAGGAGAGAGAGACAGAAGAGAGAGACAGGAGAGAGAGACAGGAGAGAGACAGAAGAGAGACAGGAGAGAGAGACAGGAGAGAGAGAAGAGAGAGACAGAAGAGAGACAGGAGAGAGAGACAGGAGAGAGAGAGAAAGAAGAGAGAGACAGGAGAGAGAGAGACAGGAGAGAAAGTCAGAAGAGAGACAGGAGAGAGAGATAGGAGAGAGAGACAGGAAAGAGAGAGAGACAGGAAAGAGCGAGACAGGAGAGAGAGGAGAGAGAGAGAGGAGAGACAGGAGAGAGAGACAGGAAAGAGAGAGAGAGACAGGAAAGAGCGAGACAGGAGAGAGAGAGAGAGAGAGAAGAGAGAGACAGGAGAGAGAGACAGGAAAGAGAGAGAGACAGGAAAGAGCGAGACAGGAGAGAGAGGAGAGAGAGAGAGAGACAGCAGAGAAATAAGAGAGAGACAGAGAGAGAGAGAGAGAGAGACATTATGTTGGGGGAGGAGTCAGGCAGCTATGTGTTGGCTGCACATTATGTTGGGGGAGGAGTCAGGCAGCTGATGGAGGACACTCACACTGGTGACGCGGCGGTAGATCTGGGCAGCGTTCTGACACTCGGAGTAGGGGTACTCTGACGTAGCCATCTCCAACATGCACATCCCAAAGGCGTAGACGTCCACAGATTCATCATACTTCTCCTCATACATCTCAGGAGCCATAAACTCAGGGGTTCCTAGAAACGGATCAGAAACAGAAAAAACGATAAGGCAAACCATTTAGAGTGTAAAACCCTATCCCCCATTTAGTGTGCCCTAATCCCCATTTAGTGCACCCTATCCCCCATTTAGTGTGCCCTAATCCCCATTTAGTGCACCCTATCCCCCATTTAGCGTGCCCTAATCCCCATTTAGTGCACCCTATCCCCCATTGAGTGTGCCCTAATCCCCATTTAGTGTGCCCTAATCCCCATTTAGTGTGCCCTAATCCCCATTTAGTGCACCCTATCCCCATTTAGTGTGCCATAATCCCCATTTAGTGTGCCCTAATCCCATTTAGTGCATTCAATCATCAATTTAGTGTACCATATTCCTCGTTAATTAGGTTAAACGTTAACCTCAGCAGGTTAAAGGGTCAGTAGATCAGCCAATAGGGTCATACCTATGACACTCTTGGCGAATGAGGCCCGTTTGAGAGTGGCCAATCCCAGGTCTCCTATCTTAACGGAGCCGGTGGGGCCTGTGATGAAGATGTTGTCACACTTCAGGTCTCGGTGGATTATAGGAGGGGCCCGGGTGTGCAGGAAGTGAAGGCCCTTCAGAATCTGCCGACACCAACTCCTCAGTACCTTGATCTTCATCACCTTGAACCGTTTCAGGTAGCTGCAACAGGGGGATACGGGGTTAAATATAGTTGCTGGGTTTGCCATTACCGTCCAGAACCAAACACCTGAACGGGTTTTACAGGAAAGTGTCCAGATGCAGGACAAGTGTAAAACCATTCGGATATCTGGAAAGCAACGTAAGAGATTGGGAACACATATTGAAGAAAACTAGTGAGATGAGGATTAGCATATTATTATAAAGTATAAAGTCAAAAATAATTACAAAATCTCTCTATATCTCCTCTTCCTCCACCTCTCTATATCTCCTCTTCCTCCTCCACCTCTCTATATCTCCTCTTCCTCCTCCCCATCTCTATATCTCCTCTTCCTCCTCCACCTCTCTATATCTCCTCTTCCTCCTCCACCTCTCTATATCTCCTCTTCCTCCTCCACCTCTCTATATCTCCTCTTCCTCCTCCACATCTCTATATCTCCTCTTCCTCCTCCACCTCTCTATATCTCCTCTTCCTCCTCCACATCTCTATATCTCCTCTTCCTCCTCCACCTCTCTATATCTCCTCTTCCTCCTCCACATCTCTATATCTCCTCTTCCTCCTCCACCTCTCTATATCTCCTCTTCCTCCTCCACCTCTCTATATCTCCTCTTCCTCCTCCACATCTATATCTCCTCTTCCTCCTCCACCTCTCTATATCTCCTCTTCCTCCACCTCTCTATATCTCTTCTTCCTCCTCCACCTCTCTATATCTCCTCTTCCTCCTCCACCTCTCTATATCTCCTCTTCCTCCACCTCTCTATATCTCTTCTTCCTCCTCCACCTCTCTATATCTCCTCTTCCTCCTCCACCTCTCTATATCTCCTCTTCCTCCACCTCTCTATATCTCCTCTTCCTCCTCCACCTCTCCTCCTCCACCTCTCTCTATCTCCTCTTCCTCCTCCACCTCTCTATATCTCCTCTTCCTCCTCCACCTCTCTATATCTCCTCTTCCTCCTCCACCTCTCTATATCTCCTCTTCCTCCTCCACCTCTCTATATCTCCTCTTCCTCCTCCACCTCTCTATATCTCCTCTTCCTCCTCCACCTCTCTATATCTCCTCTTCCTCCTCCACCTCTCTCTATCTCCACCTCTTCTCCTCTTCCTCCTCCACCTCTCTATATCTCCTCTTCCTCCTCCACCTCTCTATATCTCTTCTTCCTCCTCCACCTCTCTATATCTCCTCTTCCTCCTCCACCTCTCTATATCTCCTCTTCCTCCTCCACCTCTCTATATCTCCTCTTCCTCCTCCACCTCTCTATATCTCCTCTTCCTCCACCTCTCTATATCTCTTCTTCCTCCTCCACCTCTCTATATCTCCTCTTCCTCCTCCACCTCTCTATATCTCCTCTTCCTCCTCCACCTCTCTATATCTCCTCTTCCTCCTCCACCTCTCTATATCTCCTCTTCCTCCACCTCTCTATATCTCCTCTTCCTCCTCCACCTCTCTATATCTCCTCTTCCTCCTCCACCTCTCTATATCTCCTCTTCCTCCTCCACCTCTCTATATCTCCTCTTCCCTCCACCTCTCTATATCTCCTCTTCCTCCTCCACCTCTCTATATCTCCTCTTCCTCCTCCACCTCTCTATATCTCCTCTTCCTCCTCCACCTCTCTATATCTCCTCTTCCTCCCCCACCTCTCTATATCTCCTCTTCCTCCTCCACCTCTCTATATCTCCTCTTCCTCCTCCACCTCTCTATATCTCCTCTTCCTCCTCCACCTCTCTATATCTCCTCTTCCTCCTCCACCTCTCTATATCTCCTCTTCCTCCTCCACCTCTCTATATCTCCTCTTCCTTCTCCACCTCTCTATATCTCCTCTTCCTCCTCCACATCTCTATATCTCTTCTTCCTCCTCCACCTCTCTATATCTCCTCTTCCTCCTCCACCTCTCTATATCTCCTCTTCCTCCTCCACCTCTCTATATCTCCTCTTCTTCCTCCACCTCTCTATATCTCCTCTTCCTCCTCCACCTCTCTATATCTCCCTCCCCTCCTCCATGTTTTATCTCTCACTCAATCTCTTTCTTTCCATCTCTTCATCCCTCTCTCATCCTTTCCTATATATTCCTTCATCCTTTACTACTTTACCCTCCTAATCAACTCCACAGCACCATGGAGGAGATGATCTCAACAAATATAGTTTTATGGAGACTAAAACAATGTTATCTAAAATCAGAAACTAGTATGGAAAGTTTATAGAATGACCGGTTCTGCCATACAGTAGAATGACCGGTTCTGCCATACAGTAGAATGACCGGTTCTGCCATACAGTAGAATGACCGGTTCTGCCATACAGTAGAATGACCGGTTCTGCCATACAGTAGAATGATTCTGGACCGGTTCTGCCATACAGTAGAATGACCGGTTCTGCCATACAGTAGAATGATTCTGGACCGGTTCTGCCATACAGTAGAATGACCGGTTCTGCCATACAGTAGAATGATTCTGGACCGGTTCTGCCATACAGTAGAATGACGGTTCTGCCATACAGTAGAATGACCGGTTCTGCCATACAGTAGGTAGAAACAGCACAGCGACCAGGCAGTATTTAGCAGAGAGGTTACGGCTCACTGAAACAATCAAACTCTATACGGTGCAGATCGGCAAACCAGGGATTAGCCTTTTGTAGAGTGGGAGGGGCCTGTTGGTTCTCTGTAAAAACAGAATATTTCCAAAACTATTTGTTCTAAACCAGCGAGGCCCACAGGATGGCGCTACTGGGTCAGTCCACAGAAGCCAGGATATACCAGAGCTGCATGATCAGTAACAAAGACAGACAGATAGATAGATAGATAGATAGACAGAAAGACAGACAGACAGACAGACAGACAGACAGACAGACAGACAGACAGACAGA
>CM055734.1:3234881-3339881 GCA_029465975.1 Dallia pectoralis
ACTCCCACCCTACAACCCGCCCTACAACCCGCCCTGCAACCCGCCCTGCAACCCGCCCTACTCCCACCCACAACCCACGATATTTGGAGTCCGTTGGTAAATTGTGAAAGCAAGTAGACGAGGCATGTCTGTTTTATTCCCGAGAATTCAGGAGAGGCTGTTTGTTGTGACACTCGTCAAATTAAACAGCAAACATCCAGGATGTGGGGTATCATATATATTCTTTGTAAGCAAAACCTTCTCCTCCATGAGGTGCATATATAACTTCCTCATGCCAGTTTCCCTTCACAGCGAGACTAAACAGATGAAAATCCACTACAGCACAAGTGACCCTTCTTTCTATTTCTGGAAGCATGCAACAATAACGGAAGAGAGGCCTTTGTGCCAACTGGACCTCTGTTCGATCCACTGTACCCTGCCTGGCATCCTGGTACCTTTGTGCCAACTGGACCTCTGTTCCATCCACTGTACCCTGCCTGGCATCCTGGTACCTTTATGCCAACTGGACCTCTGTTCTATCCACTGTACCCTGCCTGGCATCCTGGTACCTTTGTGCCAACTGGACCTCTGTTCTATCCACTGTACCCTGCCTGGCATCCTGGTACCTTTGTGCCAACTGGACCTCTGTTCCATCCACTGTACCCTGCCTGGCATCCTGGTACCTTTATGCCAACTGGACCTCTGTTCTATCCACTGTACCCTGCCTGGCATCCTGGTCAACACCAGTGCACTAGATATGGGGGGGGTAGGGGGCTGGAGCTGAACCAGGCAGCCAGGTGTGACTGATCCCAGGTTGTGGCTGTCAATTAGTAATGCTATGAACAATATCTGATCCGAGGACAGAAGATATAGTTCTCAGGAAAACAGCAGTTTAAACACACAGAGTGTGATATATGGAGTACATCTACTTGGCTTATTGTCTGTACATTTTAATCGAAGAGTTTCAAGAAGAACAGTTTCTCTAATAGCGCTGTTTCTAATGACCTCTCCTAAGCCAAGGTTAATTTAACTGTTTAATTGAAGTAGACAATTCAATTATGAATGCACGTTATAATTTGAGCTTCTGCAGGCTTCCTGTGGAGAACGAGTCTGGCAAACACAGTAACTTTACTGTTAACACAACAGACAACACAACAGACGACACTAACAGGCAACACAGGCACAGTGTGTGTGTGTGTGTGTGTCATCAGACACGGCAATGCAACTTTTTTTAAAGTACTGTTCCAATTATTTTTATAGCATGAAACCAGATTGGGATCTGAGCTGATATGGGGGTTTTATTTCGAGGACAGACGCGAGGACAGATGTAATTGTAGTCTTCCTAATGAGAAAATATAAATAAATATGGTACCATGCAGTTATTGTGTGTGACCAGTCATGTTCACTTGATTACAACGAAGAGGTGAATAAATCTTTCAAGTGCCTGAGGCATGTATGTAAAAAGTACCACTAGTAAAACACAGAAAACAGCACCCTAAGGAAACATTCTGCCGACAGGAGTAAAAAAAAAAAAGCTAACGGGACCTCTGTTAAATCAGAGAACATAAATAACACACACTAACAAAATAAAAGTTTCCCTGCAGTGACCATAGTGTATAAAAGTCCCCCTGCAGTGACCATAGTTTATAAAAGTCCCCCTGCAGTGACCATAGTTTATAAAAGTCCCCCTGCAGTGACCATAGTTTATAAAAGTCCCCCTGCAGTGACCATAGTTTATAAAAGTCCCCCTGCAGTGACCATAGTGTATAAAAGTCCCCCTGCAGTGACCATAGTGTATAAAAGTCCCCCTGCAGTGACCATAGTGTATAAAGAAATGGCGCGTTAGGGTTAGTTAGTGTGTGTGGCGTTAGGGTTAGTTAGTGTGTGTAGCGTAAGGTTTAGTTAGTGTGTGTGGCGTTAGGTTTTGTTAGTGTGTGTGGCGTTAGGGTTAGTTAGTGTGTGTGGTGTTAGGGTTAGTTAGTGTGTGTGGCGTTAGGGTTAGTTAGTGTGTGTGGCGTTAGATTTAGTTAGTGTGTGTGGCGTTAGGGTTAGTTAGTGTGTGTGGTGTTAGGGTTAGTTAATGTGTGTGGCGTTAGGGTTAGTTAGTGTGTGTGGCGTTAGGGTTAGTTAGTGTGTGTGGCGTTAGGGTTAGTTAGTGTGTGTGGCGTTAGGGTTAGTTAATGTGTGTGGCGTTAGGGTTAGTTAGTGTGTGTGGCGTTAGGGTTAGTTAGTGTGTGTGGTGTTAGGGTTAGTTAGTGTGTGTGGCATTAGGGTTAGTTAGTGTGTGTGGTGTTGGGGTTAGTTAGTGTGTGTGGCGTTAGGTTTAGTTAGTGTGTGTGGCGTTAGGGTTAGTTAGTGTGTGTGGCGTTAGAGTTAGTTAGTGTGTGTGGCGTTAGGGTTAGTTAGTGTGTGTGGCGTTAGGGTTAGTTAGTGTGTGTGGCGTTAGGGTTAGTTAATGTGTGTGGCGTTAGGGTTAGTTAGTGTGTGTGGCGTTAGGGTTAGTTAGTGTGTGTGGCATTAGGGTTAGTTAGTGTGTGTGGTGTTGGGGTTAGTTAGTGTGTGTAGCATTAGGGTTAGTTAGTGTGTGTGGCGTTAGGGTTAGTTAGTGTGTGTGGTGTTAGGGTTAGTTAGTGTGTGTAGCATTAGGGTTAGTTAGTGTGTGTGGTGTTGGGGTTAGTTAGTGTGTGTGGTGTTGTGACCACAAACATCCCGTCATTTCCCTAATCCCCAATAGACCCTGATTAAAAGTAGGGCTGTATGAAGGGAACAGGGGTCCATTTGGAGAACCAGTGGAGAGAGTACCGGAGTGTACCGGACCATATTTAGACCTATCTGTGCAGTGCTCCCTGGCACAACCCCACGAGATCGGACCAGTAGTCATTGTCGAGAATCTCTGGTAGGGTCAAAGGTCAAGACACAGATAGAGGAAATGAAAAAGGAGAATTTGCCAGAATAACCGGCAGGACATCTGCTTTCAATAAGAGTTACTGGAGAAGAACTAATAACCCGACAGAAGGACACAGAAGTTACTGTTACACATGAAAAGTCTCAGAAACATAGGAACTGACATTTCAACGCTGGGGTTCCAATTAGGGAATGGAACGTTCTGGGAGTCCAGGGGGTGCTTTTCCCCATTTCTTTTGTTTTTGCTGCAGTGGCTCAAAGTTTGTGGTTGTCCCGTCAATCAGCTCCTAATGGGTTGTCATAACCAGAACCATGTGTGCTCCAACACAAACTAAGTGTTCTCTGGCTGAAACCGGGTCCCGATAATGGGTCATGTGGAGGCTTCTGCCTGGAAACCAGCCAAGACATTACAACTGTGACCCTATTCCTGATTAGAGTGAACCCTATTCCTGATTAGAGTGACCCTTATTCCTGATTAGAGTGAACCTTATTCCTGATTAGAGTGAACCTTATTCCTGATTAGAGTGAACCTTATTCCTGATTAGAGTGAACCCTATTCCTGATTAGAGTGAACCCTATTCCTGATTAGAGTGAACCTTATTCCTGATTAGAGTGAACCTTATTCCTGATTAGAGTGAACCTTATTCCTGATTAGAGTGAACCTTATTCCTGTTTAGAGTGAACCTTATTCCTGTTTAGAGTGAACCTTATTCCTGATTAGAGTGAACCTTATTCCTGATTAGAGTGAACCTTATTCCTGTTTAGAGTGAACCTTATTCCTGATTAGAGTGACCCTATTCCTGATTAAAGTGCACCCTATTCCCTATTAAAGTACACCCTATTCCCTATTAAAGTGCACCCTATTCCCTATTAAAGTACACACTATTCCCTATTATAGTGCACCCTATTCCCTATTAAAGTGCACCCTATTCCCTATTAAAGTACACCCTATTCCCTATTATAGTGCACCCTATTCCCTATTAAAGTGCACCCTATTCCCTATTAAAGTGCACCCTATTCCCTATTATAGTGCAATAGTGCTGATGATGGCCCACAGGCCCAAGTTTAAAACAAGTGCACTGCAACATACGGAATAGCGTACAGTTTGGGGTACATTTTGGGACACAGTGGCATCATTTAGGAGCTCATCATTATCTCTGGTCTTCCTCCCCATCTTCCGTGTCCCTCCCTCCCTCTCTCCCCCTCATGTCCAGATCGGACCAACCCAGGCCAGCTTGGTCCATATAAAGATCATCCAAAACCGCCTCGCCATGAAACATCCGTTAACTCGATTCATCCGATCTCTTGAGCTCCGCGGCACCCGACATCATCCCAAAATGCACACTACTCCCTTACAGCAGCCTGGGCCCACACTCAAAACAAGTGAACTACACAGGCAACAGAGTACCAATTAGGACACATACAGATAAGAACGCTATTTACATTCTCAAAGTGCCTTCCTTCTTAGAAGCCATTGCATCAATTAGAGGATGAGAGGTTTCCATCTCCTGCTCATCACCAGACAGCAAAGTCAACAGAGCTGCCGGAGTAACCAGCTTCGGCTCAGCTTATGTCCCAAATTACACATTCTTCCCTTAGTAGTACACTCATTTATACCAGAGTCCAGGTTTACACATACAGGACGGAGACAGTCTCAACCAGAGTCCAGGTTTAAACACACAGGATGGAGACAGTCTCAACCAGAGTCCAGGTTTAAACACACAGGACGGAGACAGTCTCAACCAGAGTCCAGGTTTAAACATACAGGACAGAGACAGTCTCAACCAGAGTCCAGGTTTAAACACACAGGATGGAGACAGTCTCAACCAAAGTCCAGGTTTAAACACACAGGACGGAGACAGTCTCAACCAGAGTCCAGGTTTAAACACACAGGATGGAGACAGTATCAGATCACAGCAGCGGTAGCAGTCGCCCCTTACGCAGCTTTGGCCTTTCCGCCGGCCTTTATGCCTCAGGACATCATGCCAAATCCCCAGGCGACTCTGTGGTACCAAAAAAGCAATGTTGGCCTTGAAACCCTCTGAAAAAACTTGCCAGAGAGCAACTGGACTGCTCATCAGATCTATAAATACTCTGGAAACAATGAAGTAAAAAAAACTACAGGGAACGGCCAGGCTGAGCTACATGCCATATTCACAGCTCTGAGCTACATGCCATATTCACAGCTCTGAGCTACATGCCATATTCACAACTCTGAGCTACATGCCATATTCACAGCTCTGAGCTACATGCCATATTCACAACTCTGAGCTACATGCCATATTCACAACTCTGAGCTACATGCCATATTCACAGCTCTGAGCTACATGCCATATTCACAGCTCTGAGCTACATGCCATATTCACAGCTCTGAGCTACATGCCATATTCACAGCTCTGAGCTACATGCCATATTCACAGCTCTGAGCTACATGCCATATTCACAGCTCTGAGCTACATGCCATATTCACAGCTCTGAGCTACATGCCATATTCACAGCTCTGAGCTACATGCCATATTCACAGCTCTGAGCTACATGCCATATTCACAACTCTGAGCTACATGCCATATTCACAGCTCTGAGCTACATGCCATATTCACAGCTCTGAGCTACATGCCATATTCACAGCTCTGAGCTACATGCCATATTCACAGCTCTGAGCTACATGCCATATTCACAACTCTGAGCTACATGCCATATTCACAACTCTGAGCTACATGCCATATTCACAGCTCTGAGCTACATGCCATATTCACAGCTCTGAGCTACATGCCATATTCACAGCTATGAGCTACATGCCATATTCACAGCTCTGAGCTACATGCCATATTCACAGCTCTGAGCTACATGCCATATTCACAGCTCTGAGCTACATGCCATATTCACAGCTCTGAGCTACATGCCATATTCACAGCTCTGAGCTACATGCCATATTCACAGCTCTGAGCTACATGCCATATTCACAACTCTGAGCTACATGCCATATTCACAGCTCTGAGCTACATGCCATATTCACAGCTCTGAGCTACATGCCATATTCACAGCTCTGAGCTACATGCCATATTCACAGCTCTGAGCTACATGCCATATTCACAACTCTGAGCTACATGCCATATTCACAACTCTGAGCTACATGCCATATTCACAACTCTGAGCTACATGCCATATTCACAACTCTGAGCTACATGCCATATTCACAACTCTGAGCTACATGCCATATTCACAACTCTGAGCTACATGCCATATTCACAACTCTGAGCTACATGCCATATTCACAGCTCTGAGTGTGTCTTAGAAACCACGGGTCAGTCCCAAATGGTCCCATGTTCCTAAACACACATGGGCCACATCAGAACACTACGCAGTATACAGGATGTAATTTGGGACTCAGGGCAAAAGCAGAATACCAAATGACGCCCCCATGTTCCCTTCTGTCGCGCACTTGTCCTGACTGGAGTTCTGAGGTCTTACGTAAAGTGCTGTTTATGAAACAGTGTGCCGTGGAGAATGTGGCTCGGGGAACCATAAACAAGGGGTCCTCAGTGAACACTTCTGCCCGCTGCAAGGCTTCGTGTCGGGGGGTCAGGACTCAGGAGGTCCGACGGATGAGCTGTTCCCTGGAGCCGAGGCACACGGCACAACCAGTGTCAGCTGGAGACACACTCTATTGTTCCCCGGAGATACTGGAGCCTGGCCAGGGTAGAGGGAGAATAGGTATCACTCTGTCCCTGTCTCTCTATCATGTATGTCTCTCTCTCCTGTCTGCCTGTCTGTCTGTCTCTCTCTCTCTCTCCTGTCTGTCTCTCTCGCTCTCTCTCCTGTCTGTCTCTCTCGCTCTCTCTCCTGTCTGTCTCTCCCTTTCTCTCCCTCCTGTCTGTCTCTCCTGTCTGTCTCTCCCTTTCTCTCTCTCCTGTCTGTCTCTCCATATCTCTCCCTCCTGTCTGTCTCTCCCTTTCTCTCTATCCTGTCTGTCTCTCCCTTTCTCTCTCCATCTCCCACTGCCACCCCAACCGTCCTTCATCACGTGATTCTAAACAAATTAACTGTGACACTGATCCGCACGTTGAATTGTCTCCTTTACAGGTCATGGCTTCAATTTGGAGGCGACATTAGCCATCAGTGGGACGCAGCCAAACTGAATCGTGAGCCCTAATTCACCCAAGAATTACATCAACAATAAATCCACCAAATAAAGTGTCCTGAAGGCATGCTAATCCTGCTAACGAGGTCATTCTAGAATGAAGCTAGGTTGTTCTCTGAATTCGTAATCCAGCAGCGACAAACTGACGCAATGTCCAATGTGCAAAAAAATTGCAGAGGAAATCACTTTCACTTATTCCCGTCAAAGCGCCTCATTAACTGTCCACATCAACGTTGTGCAACAAGACGCCTGACAAAATCCACAGGACCCCTCGATAGTGACGGCTAAGCTCCAACAATGTCCCGCTCTGTGACAAAATCCCAAATCGCATTAGGCTAAATGAATTCCGAAAATAAACGACCAGGATTAGGCCAAAGCCGATGTATGGAGACGGACATATTTAAATGATCACCCTGAACAACACTTAACATATTAGGCAGCCAGAGGACATGCCTACAGGTCAGGGGTCAGATGCACAATGGGCATACGGAGGTGACACTAGATGAACTGAAGGGTTTAGAAGGGGCCTATCAGCCTGGGTTCCTCCACCATGTTAACCAGCTACACACACCTGGCTTCATCAGGCCTTACTGGGCCTCATCAGGCCTCACTGGGCCTCATCAGGCCTACCTGGGCCTCATCAGGCCTTATTGAGCCTCACTGGGCCTCTGCAGGCCTTACTGGGCCTCACTGGGCCCCACTTGGCCTCATCAGGCTTTACTGGGCCTCACTGAGCCTCTTCAGGCCTTACTGGGCCTCACTGGGCCCCACTTGGCCTCATCAGGCCTTACTGGGCCTCTTCAGGCCTTACTGGGCCTCACTGGGCGCCACTTGGCCTCATCAGGCCTTACTGTGCCTCTTCAGGCCTTACTGGGCCTCACTGGGCTAAACGGGTATATATAAAACAGGGATTAACTCAGAGAAAAAACTGGCTGAAATAAATAGGAGCTTTTGAGCTCCCTAATAACTGCTTTCAAAATAACATAAGTGAAAAAGAGAGGGAGGGAAATAAAGATTGAAGGGGGAGTGGTAAGAAGACAATTCAAAAACAGGTTGTGAGCAACGACATTCAACTGGAATGGCGACAAAACCTCCTGCTCTCTTTTGTTTCTCCCTTTATGGCGGCGGCCGACACATCCTTTAGAGTTTGTTACGTGAGACCTGAGAAATGTGGGAAAGGAAAAGGCTTCATATTTGAATGGTTAGCCGGGAGGAAACGAGAGACAATACACAAGGCCCGAACTAGCGGATGAGACAACAAGAATCTGGACACGATGGAGAAATGTTACGCCGGTCAGAAAGATTCAAAAGTCTGGAGGAGAAATGGGCGGTACTGTCACATAAAAGAGCCAATCAAACCACTCCACTAAACACCACTGGCAAAGTGGACTCATGGACTGAACTGTGTAAAAACATAAAAAACTATGACACCTGATGTTTATATTCCTAGTACCTAGTGTGAATCGCGGGCCAAATTCATTTATAGATTTCGTCTGAGGGTGACAAAACTATTTTGTCTATGGTGACACAATACCTTTTATATTTTGTCTATGGTGACACAATACCTTTTATATTTTGTCTATGGTGACACAATTCCTTTTATATTTTGTCTATGGTGACACAATACCTTTTATATTTTGTCTATGGTGACACAATACCTTTTATATTTTGTCTATGGTGACACAATACCTTTTATATTTTGTCTATGGTGACACAATACCTTTTATATTTTGTCTATGGTGACACAATACCTTTTATATTTTGTCTATGTTGACACAATACCTTCTGTAATTTGTCTATGGTGACACAATACCTTTTATATTTGGTTTATGGTGACACAAATTCTTTTATATTTTGTTTATGGTGACACAATTCCTTTTATATTTTGTCTATGGTGACACAATACCTTTTAAATTTTGTCTATGGTGACACAATACCTTTTAAATTTTGTCTATGGTGACACAATACCTTTTAAATTTTGTCTATGGTGACACAATATCTTTTATATTTTGTTTATGGTGACACAATTCCTTTTATATTTTGTCTATGGTGACACAATACCTTTTAAATTTTGTCTATGGTGACACAATACCTTTTAAATTTTGTCTATGGTGACACAATACCTTTTAAATTTTGTCTATGGTGACACAATACCTTTTAAATTTTGTCTATGGTGACACAATATCTTTTATATTTTGTTTATGGTGACACAATTCCTTTTATATTTTGTCTATGGTGACACAATACCTTTTAAATTTTGTCTATGGTGACACAATACCTTTTAAATTTTGTCTATGGTGACACAATACCTTTTATATTTTGTCTATGGTGACACAATACCTTTTATATTTTGTCTATGGTGACACAATACCTTTTATATTTTGTTTATGGTGACACAATATCTTTTATATTTTGTTTATGGTGACACAATTCCTTTTATATTTTGTCTATGGTGACACAATACCTTTTAAATTTTGTCTATGGTGACACAATACCTTTTAAATTTTGTCTATGGTGACACAATACCTTTTAAATTTTGTCTATGGTGACACAATACCTTTTAAATTTTGTCTATGGTGACACAATACCTTTTAAATTTTGTCTATGGTGACACAATACCTTTTAAATTTTGTCTATGGTGACACAATACCTTTTAAATTTTGTCTATGGTGACACAATACCTTTTATATTTTTCATCTGGTGAAAGTGCCAAACTGTTTGGCTCCCCTGAAATGATCTCAGCTGAGGAGAAAACACAAGCAATATGGTATCCTGGCTACGAGATATTCAGATATTCATACTTATTGCTTTGCTTGTTACGAAGTTCTGACTAAACGATTAAAGAGTCTAAATGGACGCAGCTTCCAATCTCTGGTGGTCGCCCAAGGCTCTGAACAAAGTCTGAGTTTGTGAATAAAGCTAGAATTCACATTTGTCATCATCGCACACAAACAACCCTTAAGATTTATTCTAATTTGTTGCCACAGTGAAGAACTGTCCTCCCCGTGTCCAGAACTAAGTCTCCAGAAGCGACCCACTGACAGCTGACCAACCAAAACAACAGTTAACTCAGGACCGACCTTGGAGGACAATCAATGCCCCCACTGCTTAACAACGACTCCAGTGGGAGAAACTTGTGCCAGTGGAGGCCAAAACTGCCCAGTGAATGGAGACAAATGACTGCCTCGTTTCATCACATCACAGCAACGACAGGCATTGTGATGAAATTCAAACATCTAGACATTATCATCTGAAGCACTCTCTATCTCACCACAAGCTTCTGGTCACACACCTCATCTTTCACCCACAATAAACATCTTTATCATCGACTCACGTTTCACCAACCTACACCTTTCTATTGTCTTAAAAAAATAATCTCATAAAGCAGCACATTGAAATCCTGAAACCTTTCTAAAACATCTCCGAAGATAAGAGGCAGGTAAAACTGGATGGGTACAAAACAAACCCACATTAGGTTATTGTGCTGGGTCTCAGATCTCAAGACCCAGGATGGTTTAGATGAACAATTATCAGAAGCGGCTTCTGGGTTTTTATTCCCCTCGATGTTCAGAGTTTCCTTTGTCTTCAGGAAAGCTTTTAATGGGATCCAGATCACACATTAGGTTCTAATGTGCATCCAAAATTGAACCCTAATGGGTAACATAGAGCACTACAGGGCCTACAGTCTGCAGTGGCATGCTATGAACAGAACAGTGTACTATTTGGGATACACCCCATGACTAGTCAAACTGGCACTCTGGCAAATCTGGAGAGACGGAAAACAGGACTCCGCGAAAATGCGGGATTGTGGAATCGGAATAATTAGAACGCTTTGAGGAAGACCAAAGCACCCAGTGTCATTCATCTATTATCCCTCTGTTTCCCATTCATCCTGAAACCACACAATGACACGTCACAGCCTGGAAATGGCACGTTATTTCACTTCTTCAGGCCGGCCCTGAACACAGCTCGGGATATGCTGGGAGGAGTTCATCAAGACTGGGAGTCTCGCTTTATTGTGTGAAATGCGAAAGTTAAAGCCACAATCTGTCCGGTTGGCAAAGCAAATTTAGCGTGTGGGAGAAAGATAATTCCTGCATGCTTAATTACCAAACCATCCCTTTAACCCAACTGTAACACCTCTCATTTATGTCAAATTGTCTTTTCAACCTCAACTAAATCCCACAAAACCTCATCTTAAACTTCACATCTAAGGCGTAACTACATGCCTTTTTGGCTCCCACTAAATAACATTTCTCTTGTGTTACTACCTCGTTTTTGTGCCCACCAGGATAAAACCAACACACACACAATTCTGGCTAGAAGGAAGCCTACTGGACCACAGGAACACAGGTTCCTGTTTGTTATGACACTATAACTGTAAAACAAGGTCTTTCTCTGCAGCCGCCTTCAATATTCGCTGCTGGATTCATAAGTCATGAACCTGCCGACGTAAAGAGAGCAGATGTCATATTATAGAAGCAGAGGAACCAGATCCCTAGTGGACAAATCCTGGAACTTCTCGTTTTTGATCTGGTGTCCAAAACAAATCAGAATTTATTATCATTGTTCATTAAATGGCATTACGGTCATAAGTGCTTTAATATTACACAATTTAATGGCTGTACTGCAATTATTTATGACCAGAGGCACTGTCCTAACCATGACCAGATCACAAACTCTGTGTACATTTATGACCAGATCACAAACTCTGTGTACATCTCCCGCAGACCTAAACATGTGTTATGCGTACCAGTCCATTCTTACCAACCTCATGCATACTCAAACTACTAGTTCGTTCACTACTTTTAGGCAGCACCAAGTGCACCAGATAGTGGCCAGCATGCAGTTTGAGACGCAAACACAAGCTGCCCTCATGAAGGTGTGCAGATCATCTGTGTGGAATGCCGAGCAGCTGCTGCGGTGAGCCTCGATAAAAGGCGTCGCCGGTTGGCAGAGGAGGAGGGGGTGGAGCTGACCATGATTCACATGTCAAATAATAAGTTGCATGAGAGTTACAGTGAGGGAACCCAGTGAGGGAACCCTTTTAGAGGTTACTCAAAGCCATTGTTCTCCCACTAAGGCTCAAATCATCTTTTACTTTATTTGTCTTTCTCTCCCTCCATCTCTATCCAGTCTTGGTATTTCTCTCCCTCCATCTCTATCCAGTCTTGGTATTTCTCTTCCTCCATCTCTGTCCAGTCTTAGTATTTCTCTTCCTCCATCTCACACACACACACACACACACACACAGGCTGACAGTTGTGCCCGATTTAAACGTGACTGAGCTGAATATGCAAAAGATTAAGCACAAACTTAGTCGGTCAAATAAAGTCAGTGTAGCCAGGTACCAACTGCTCCATGTATAGATGTAAACATGTTAACACGGAGGATTACGTTTTTTTAACTGCCACACACACACACACCTCTAACCAACTGCCAAGGGTACGGAGTGTTGAATGGATTTTCCATAGAGCACGCTTGGAATTGCTAAATGTCACAGATAACAAACATCAGTCAGTCAAGTGCTTAGTGCCTGGAATGGCTGGGGGGGGCGTGGCCGATGTCACCACATCACCGTGGCAATGGCTGATAACACACACACACAACGTGATTGACTCTGCAACACGGTATCCAAGCGACGGTCAGTCAATAAATCTGAGGAACATGTAACAGAGGGAGAGGAACATTCCTTAGACAAGACTTGGCTTCAGATAGTGGAATCCAGTCTCAATGGCTCCTAGCAGGGAGCTGGTTCCAATGGAGCACAGATTTACATGGCCTGAGCGCTCTGTTATTTCATGGGGACCCAACAGTGCATGAATAAACATTTCACAAGTTCCATGTCAGGGTACTGGTGTTGTAACATCACAACTGGACTTACAGCTTACATTCGTGCTAAAACATACCCGAGTTAGCCTAGCCATGTACCAGAGCGAGCCTAGCCGTGTACCAGAGTTAGCCTAGCCGTGTACCAGAGTTAGCCTAGCCGTGTATCAGAGTGAGCCTAGCCGTGTACCAGAGTGAGCCTAGTCGTGTACCAGAGTTAGCCTAGCCGTGTATCAGAGTGAGCCTAGCCGTGTACCAGAGTGAGCCTAGTCGTGTACCAGAGTTAGCCTAGCCGTGTACCAGAGTTAGCCTAGCCGTGTACCAGAGTTAGCCTAGCCGTGTAGCAGAGTTAGCCTACCTGCACTCATTAACGACAACCCTACGGAGTGGCTAAACGTTTCAAAGGTATGTTCCATAGCTATTGTAGATCAGTTGTTTCTTTATTAGTTTAGTTTTGTCAGTAGCGTTAGTGATGGGGGAGTGATAGAAAGAGGAAAAATGGCTCAGACAAAGAGCCAGGGGGTTCAGACACGTGTGACCCGACCCAACACCTCCTGAGACAGGGCGTGAACTAGCGTCTTCCGGGGACCAGACGGGCCGCGAACCCAGCGGGGATGCCAGACTGTAGCATACGGTCTCTCTTCACACGCGCCAAATGCAAAGGAACAGCACTAGCACACTCTCCCCCTCAGAGATACGGAGCAGCTGGGCCTACGCACCACACCGATGACATCAGACACACTCCGTCAGCGGGTTCCAAGGGTTCAAAGAAGGAGAGAGGGAGAGGAAGAGAGGGAGAGAAGGAGAGGAGAGTACACAGCAGGAGACAAGAGAGGAGGGAGGAAAGGGAGCGAGAAGGGAGTGGGGTTGAGAGAGGAGCGAGAGGAGTGGAACGAAGAAAGACTCCGCTGGGGCAGAATGAGTGGAAGACAGAGCAGAAGGAAGAGGAGATGGAGAAGGGAGGGGAATTGTTTTCTTCTTCAGTCTTGGGACCATGACTTCACTGTTCTGGTCACATGCACTGGTCCATGTGCTTGAGCTATATGGGGGGCGCGGGGGTCATACATTTAGCAGAGAAAAACAAGGCATATTTATATCTCGATTTGTGCATGACCACATTTCATATAAAGGCTTGCTTTATGAATAAAAGTTCAAATGAAAGTTCAGACGAGTACACACGCCCACTGTGACTCTAAGTAAAGGACAGTATTTAAAACTTTAGGGCCAGGTATCACTTATATATTTATTCAACACTTTAGGGCCAGGTATCACTTATCTATTTGTATTTATTAACACTTTAGGGCCAGGTATCACTTATATATTTATTCAACACTTTAGGGCCAGGTATCACTTATCTATTTGTATTTAACACTTTAGGGCCAGGTATCACTTATCTATTTATATTTAACACTTTAGGGCCAGGTATCACTTATATATTTATTCAACACTTTAGGGCCAGGTATCACTTATCTATTTGTATTTATTAACACTTTAGGGCCAGGTATCACTTATATATTTGTATTTATTAACACTTTAGGGCCAGGTATCACTTATCTATTTATATTTAACACTTTAGGGCCAGGTATCACTTATATATTTATTCAACACTTTAGGGCCAGGTATCTTATCTATTTTATTTATTAACATTTAGGGCCAGGTATCACTTATATATTTATTCAACACTTTTTATTAACACTTTAGGGCCAGGTATCACTTATCTATTTTATTTATTAACACTTTAGGGCCAGGTATCACTTATTATATATTTACTTTAGGGCCAGGTATCACTTCAACACTTTAGGGCCAGGTATCACTTATCTATTTGTATTTTATTAACACTTTAGGGCCAGGTATCACTTATCTATTTTATTTAACACTTTAGGGCCAGGTATCACTTATCTATTTGTATTTAACACTTTAGGGCCAGGTATCACTTATCTATTTGTATTTAACACTTTAGGGCCAGGTATCACTTATATATTTATATTTAACACTTTAGGGCCAGGTATCACTTATCTATTTGTATTTAACACTTTAGGGCCAGGTATCACTTATATATTTATATTTAACACTTTAGGGCCAGGTATCACTTATCTATTTGTATTTAACACTTTAGGGCCAGGTATCACTTATCTATTTATATTTAACACTTTAGGGCCAGGTATCACTTATCTATTTATATTTAACACTTTAGGGCCAGGTATCACTTATATATTTATTCAACACTTTAGGGCCAGGTATCACTTATCTATTTGTATTTAACACTTTAGGGCCAGGTATCACTTATCTATTTATATTTAACACTTTAGGGCCAGGTATCACTTATCTATTTGTATTTATTTAACTCTCCATCTTAACAAATGTTCAATAGAAACTTGCTGTGTACCATTTATAAATTCAGTTGAATTCGACATAACAGAATATCAACACAAGTGTCATCAACACCGTGGTGACAACATCCTGTTGCATCATCAGGCTGACCTAATATCCGCTCAGTCGGTGCTCCTTCACCGTTCCCCTTAATACGAAAACCCACGCCGAGCCGACCGCCGGTTCAGCGGTGGGACAGCTGCCATGGCAACAGCTGTCGTTGCCATGATGATGTGTACAGCGTCGCTAGGCAATGAGAACGAGGCAGCATGTGGCCAACGTTATCACGGAATCAAGAAGTGGCAAATCACCACCTTTGAGTCCGCCACAGACGTCTGCATAATGACTCAGAAGACGACGTTGAGAAGGTGAGATGCTTATGAGACACATCCATCTGGACATGGTGCCGTTCAGACCGGCTGGACAGGGTCACGAATAGAGAATACTAATAGAGAATACTAATAGAGAATACTAACAGAGAATACTAACAGAGAATACTAATAGAGAATACTAATAGAGAATACTAATAGAGAATACTAATAGAGAATACTAACAGAGAATACTAACAGAGAATACTAATAGAGAATACTAATAGAGAATACTAATAGAGAATACTAACAGAGAATACTAATAGAGAATACTAATAGAGAATATTAATAGAGAATACTAATAGAGAATACTAATAGAGAATACTAATAGAGAATACTAATAGAGAATACAAATAGAGAATACTAACAGAGAATACTAATAGAGAATACTAATAGAGAATACTAACAGAGAATACTAATAGAGAATACTAATAGAGAATACTAATAGAGAATACTAACAGAGAATACTGGCACCGGTCCTTTATCGCAGAGAGAAGAAACATCTGTAACAAATTGTCAGAATGAGACCCAAAACAGATCTGAGAGAGGAGGTTTGAAAAACAAAAATGAAGAACACACACACACGTGTGCACTTTAATTTTTTATATTTTTGATATTCATGCAAGTTATGACACAGCTGCACTTTTATTTTCTTTATTTTTGAACTTGTTGTTATTTGATGTAGATAGTTTGTATTTAGATACAACATATCACTATACTGATACATGTTACTTCAATAAATTGGTACATTTTAATCTTGTTGCATATAACGTGAGACAGGTGTGCATATAACGTGAGACCAGTGTGCATATAACATGAGACCAGTGTGCATATAACATGAGACCAGTGTGCATATAACGTGAGACCAGTGTGCATATAACGTGAGACAGGTGTGCATATAACGTGAGACAGGTGTGCATTACAACCAGGTCTGTGACTGATGCTTTTATGAAGGATTTACAGCCCGTTATTAATTGCCCGTTGTGGCTTCCACACAGGCGTGTCCATGTGGGAATGTAAAGGCTGGGACTTCCAGAAGACAGGCACCGGCAAAGTAGCTACGGCATTTGCCAACGATCTTGTCCCGACATAACAGCCGGGCGGATTGAAATTAGGGGGGGATTTTTGTAAGGGAAGAATTAGCATTTTAAATGTTCAAATTGCGTTAACACAAAGGCCATATGACCATCGGAATGAGAGACGTGGAGTGCCATGGAAGACAGATGGTCGAATGAGATTTAGGTCCAGGGTCACAGGCGTACCAGACCGAGTTTGGCAACAGTTGTTCCCCCTGCTAGATCATATGACCCGGCCCTGTGACTGGGGGAACTAGAAGATGAAGATCCAACAGATAAGATCACATTAAAAACACAGTGATAGACAGTGGCAGCTTCAGCCATGTTCAGGTCATACAGTGCTGAAGCCTTGGCGTTTCTAGCGCGTGTGTGTGTGTGTGTGTGTGTGTGTGTGCACCTCAGCCTTTAAAGTACATACACATCTCCCAAGGTGGAAGAGCTCCTGTATTCACACAATACCTGCCTTTGTGAGGCTCAGTGAGTATCGAAATATACAACAGACAACCCAGACAAAGTGGAAACAAAAGTGGCAGGACATTTGAATCAGTAGGTAAGCCAGTCATTAGCAACCTATCCGCATGGGAACAAACCCAGCAAGCACATAAAATGACCTCACAGAGAACAATGCTGCTCTGGGCCATGATCCAAAAGAGGATGTGAGGTCACACAGTCGAAACCTGGTTTCCCCAACAAGCACTAAGAACCCCTGGGACAAGTTCTCCAACAGGCACTAAGAACCCCTGGGCCAAGTTCTCCATCAGGCACTAAGTAGTACCCCTGGGCCAAGTTCTCCATCAGGCACTAAGAACCCCTGGGCCAAGTTCTCCAACAGGCACTAAGAACCCCTGGGCCAAGTTCTCCAACAAGCACTAAGAACCCCTGGGCCAAGTTCTCCAACAGGCACTAAGAACCCCTGGGCCAAGTTCTCCTCTCCATCAGGCACTAAGAACCCCTGGGCCAAGTTCTCCATCAGGCACTAAGAACCCCTGGGCCAAGTTCTCCATCAGGCACTAAGAACCCCTGGGCCAAATTCTCCAACAGGCACTAAGAACCCCTGGGCCAGGTTCTCCATCAGGCACTAAGAACCCCCAGGGCCAGGTCCACACCAGGCACTAAGAACCCCTGTTCCAGCTTCCCAAACAGATAGAAAGTCTCCTGAGTGGTAGGCAGAAACCCAGGCACACAAGCAGGTACTATAAAGCTACAGAGAGCCTCTCCACACTGCCCCATTTGTGTGAACACACCCTCCACCTTCTCATCCTGATATAGACTGTGATCTGTGTACTCATGTGAATGTGAGCAGTTGGAGTTGAGGAATTTAGAGTGAAAATTCCTAGAACTTTATGACTGTTAGTGTTTAGTTTATTCACTTGTTATAACATTTCAAGCTTTGTCTTAATGTATTTAGTGCTCAAAGGTCTACAAAGGTCTTATCTGTATTTAAAATGGTCTGACTGTTTTTGTTCTGAGTCACTGTGTGCGACTATCTGAAGTGACTTGTGAAAAGCTGGCCTGTCATTGTAACACAGGATGTTATCGAAGAGGAGATCTCAGAAGGGAGGATATCGCATATACAGAGCTGTGATGTCATATACGGCTGCTGTGATGTCATATATGGCTGCTGTGATGTCATATACGGCTGCTTTGATGTCATATACGGGTGCTGTGATGTCATATACGGCTGCTGTGATGTCATATATAGCTGCTGTGATGTCATATACGGCTGCTGTGATGTCATATACGGGTGCTGTGATGTCATATACAGCTGCTGTGATGTCATATACGGCTGCTGTGATGTCATATACGGGTGCTGTGATGTCATATACAGCTGCTGTGATGTCATATACGGCTGCTGTGATGTCATATACGGCTGCTGTGATGTCATATACGGGTGCTGTGATGTCATATACAGCTGCTGTGATGTCATATACAGCTGCTGTGATGTCATATACAGCTTCTGTGATGTCATATACAGCAGCTGTGACTCCAGTTTGATCAAAACGTAAGTGACCGTTCAAATCCAGGTCAAGTGGCGGGAACCACCAAAACATCGAGCCCAGCAGCACCTCCTTCCATGTGACCCTTGACCCCGGAAGCATTTTTGACCGGGCTCACGTTCCTACCGGCATTATAAACAAGGTTCCCTGAAACCCTCCCATGACCGTGAGAATGACCAGGTCCTTGTATGTAGGCAGGCGGACGGTTTGTTTCCTGCTTCAGCCCGATTAGAGAGATCTGAGGATGCTGGGTAATCTGCACGAAGTACGATGACGAATCCCAAATGAAACCCTATGCCGTACATAGCCCAGATAGGGTGCCATTTGGGTCGTAGACTTCATCAGCTGGTCGTGGTTAATCCCACCAGGGTCCATGTTTGTTCAAATAATGTGCTTAGAAAGGATTCTCCTATCAGACCTGTTACTCCTAAACCAGGCAGTTGGGATTAGTATTCACTCATATCAGACTCTCAGACCTGTTACTCCTAAACCAGGCAGTTGGGATTAGTATTCACTCATATCAGACTCTCAGACCTGTTACTCCTAAACCAGGCAGTTGGGATTAGTATTCACTCATATCAGACTCTCAGACCTGTTACTCCTAAACCAGGCAGTTGGGATTAGTATTCACTCATATCAGACTCTCAGACCTGTTACTCCTAAACCAGGCAGTTGGGATTAGTATTCACTCATATCAGACTCTCAGACCTGTTACTCCTAAACGTACCTGCGATTGTCCCCGACCCTGCGATTGTCTCCGCCCCTGTGATTGTCTCCGCCCCTGTGATTGTCTCCGACCCTGCCATTGTGTTCGACCCCGCCTCCTCTAGCAGTAGGCAAGGCACAGGTTTTAGAGTGGCAACTGAACACACGCTTAAAGGTCAGAGGTGAAGTAAAAAGAGTCAGTGGTCAGTGGGAACGCCAGAGAGGGGAGCGAACTATCATGACAATCAACCAGCTCCTCCTCTCCATCTGTTATCGCTGTTATTGGGAGACTAGGAGAAAGGGAGAAAGAAGAGGAGAAACAGGAGACTGAGAAAGACAGGCAGGTTCATTTGAGGTAAACAGATAAAATGAGGCTAAACATTTATGGATGACTACAAACACCTCCTAACCACATAAAAAGTATTTATAGATGAGTAGGAGAGAGATCGCAGAAGTGAGAGAGACAAAGGAAGTGGGAGACAGAGGAAGTGAGTGAGACAAAGGAGTGAGCGAGACAGAGGAAGTGGGCGAGACAGAGGAAGTGAGCGAGACAGAGGAAGTGAGTGAGACAAAGGAGTGAGCGAGACAGAGGAAGTGAGCGAGACAGAGGAAGTGAGCGAGACAGAGGAAGTGAGTGAGACAAAGGAGTGAGCGAGACAGAGGAAGTGAGCGAGACAGAGGAAGTGAGCGAGACAGAGGAAGTGAGCGAGACAGAGGAAGTGAGTGAGACAAAGGAGTGAGCGAGACAGAGGAAGTGAGCGAGACAGAGGAAGTGAGCGAGACAGAGGAAGTGAGCGAGACAGAGGAAGTGAGAGAGACAGAAGAAGTGAGAGAGACAGAGGAAATGAGCGAGACAGTGAGCGACAGACGGAAAAAGACTGGGCGATAATGGGGAAACACATACACATGGATAGATAGAGCCAACACAAAACACACACAAAACACAGGTAAACCCACACAGGCTGTGGTCTGGATTCCATAAATGAGGCCAGGGAGAAATGGGCCAAAAAGGAGGGCAAGTATGACTAACCCTGACAAACACAAAGCAGAGTTAAGCCACAATAGCTGCCCTCTGTGAAGTGGTTTCATAAGCCCCAGTTCAACACTACATTACGCCATACTTATCTAACGTTTACACAGATACAGACCTGTACACTCCTAGCCTGGCTGCTGACACAAACACACCTGTACACTCCTAGCCTGGCTGTTGACACAAACAGACATTTACACTCCTAGCCTGGCTGCTGACACAAACACACCAGTACACTCCTAGCCTGGCTGCTGACACAAACACACCAGTACACTCCTAGCCTGGCTGCTGACACAAACACACCAGTACACTCCTAGCCTGGCTGCTGACACAAACACACCAGTACACTCCTAGCCTGGCTGCTGACACAAACACACCTGTACACTCCTAGCCTGGCTACTGACACAAACACACCAGTACACTCCTAGCCTGGCTGCTGACACAAACACACCTGTACACTCCTAGCCTGGCTGCTGACATAAACAGACCTGTACACTCCTAGCCTGGCTGCTGACACAAACACACCTGTACACTCCTAGCCTGGCTACTGACACAAACACACCTGTACACTCCTAGCCTGGCTGCTGACACAAACACACCTGTACACTCCTAGCCTGGCTGCTGACATAAACAGACCTGTACACTCTTGTCTGGCTAACCACGAAACAACACAGTAAAAACCTGTAACATCCTCCTCACGCCACCCTCTGACAACACAAACCGACCTCTGACCCATGACCACATCGGCCTTCACGGCTAGGTTTTTACTCCCTAGTTCCTCCCCCTTCCTGGTGCACAGCCAACCACTACTTCAGATCATGAGAAAGGGGCAGGTTTGTAGTACTTCCGGATCTGGAGTCAATGTCAAATAAGTGTTATTGATATGGGTGACGTTCTCTGATCCAGTCCAGGGTTCCACAGATTAATTACGCACTTGTCTTACATGCCCGCATATCCTGAAAGATGGAAAGATTCTGGACTAGTTCTGTCTACGTAAATCTACGTAACTAATTTCTGAGTCCATGGGAACCCGGAACAATCCAGCATTGTTATAATTACAATACACATGCAGTATCATAATTTGAGCCTGTTTCTCACGCCCTTACGTTTCTCCTGCAGCAACAGAAATGATTTATGGACATTTGTATTTGAAGGTGCCGATATGTCTACAGCCGATACACTCTGTCATTAAAGACGAAAAATAATCTTAGAGGTTACTTTTGGAATATAGTTTGTTGTTTAGTAAATATTCAAATTAATATTGAGAGCATAATGGCATTTCACATTAGCATACTGAGAAAAGACAGAATAACAACAGAAGACAAATTCTCACACTTTGTCATTCTGCAAATTGGCCAACGGTTTTTCACCATACTTGTGTTAATCTAAATCTAACAACTACTGCAATACCAAATACTTTAATTCCGATTACAAATGATTAAAAACTTGCCCTGTTTCTACACACTCTAATAAGAAATTGTCTGTGTGTGTGTGTTTGCGCATGTGTGTGTTTGTGCATGTGTGTGTTTTTTTATGTGTGTGTGTGTGTTTGCGTGTCTGTGTTTTTGCGTGCATACTTGTGTGTGTGTGTGTGTGTGCGTGTGTATCTATGTGTTTTTGACGTGTGTGTGTATGCGTGTGTGTGTTTGCGGGTGTGTGTGTGTTTGCGCGTGTGTCTCTGCGTATGTGTGTGTGCGTGTGTATCTGTGTTTTTTTACGTGTGTATGTGTTTGCGTGTGTGTGTTTGCGCGTGTGTGTTTGCGTATGTGTGTGTGTGTGTTTGCGCGTGTGTGTTCGCGTGCGTGTGGCTGCGTGCTCATGCAGCTCGCAGTTTTCCCACGACATAATCCAATTCTCTCTCATCGAAAAATCTTCAGGGTGCCATATCTGTTAAAAACAAACGGTTAATACCACTGAAACGACACACACAACCAAGCAGGCAGTATAACCACAGACGTGCACACTGCCAGCTCAGCGGATATCCACCAGACAGACTCAGTGGCTGTAACCATCATCATGGCTGTAGCTTTGGTTTCACCGGTGTACAGGGATTACATGTTGCTGTTGGTTAACCGGGGATTGGCGAGCGCCCGTCTAAATCGAGCCACACAGTTGACTGAGCGGTTTCACGTGACCGGTGTGACGTTGTCTAGTTCCTAGTAGGGGTGTGCGATATGACGATATTTAATCGTGGACGATTAAAATGTCTCCACGATTCACTTTTTCGGAAATATCGTAGAATCGCGCTCCAGTGCACGTTCAATTAGATGCAGATCTATGGCGTTTTTTCAGCTACGTATCAACATGCAATGCGCGGTGCGCTAGATGTCAGCGTGTTAACACTAGAAGCGCCAACAGCCCATGCCCGCGGGCGTTGCAGTTAGTAATTAAAATAAATATATAATGTTGAAAAGCTACAGCCTCGTTCTTCCATGACTTTTCCTAAATACGTGCATTTTACCTTGTCCCGTTTTCAGAAACTGGATGCGTTTTGGTCTGATCTCGTTTTGGTCCGATCTATATTGGACACCGTTTTGGTCTGGTCTATATGAAACTGGATCCGTTTTGGTCTGGTCTGTTTAAAACTGGATGCGTTTTGGTCTGGTCTACATGAAACTGGATGCGTTTTGGTCTGGTCTACATGAAACTTGACGCGTTTTGGTCTGGTCTACATGAAACTTGACGCGTTTTGGTCCGATCTATATGAAACTGGATATATGTAACCGATTAATTTGCTGCGGTCTCATGTGCACTCATAACATCACTAATGAACACTGAGCGCAGTGCAACCGGTTAGTATGCGTGTCCTGCTCAGGCAGACAAAAGCTGCGAGATATACATAGATAATAGATTGATTGGCTTGGTTGAATTTGAATGAACTAGAAAAAAGAGGTAGGCCTACGTTTATAAAGAAATATATGTTTTACTAAATAAACAGAACGAAAATATAAAACGAAATTGATTAATGTATCTACCGGGTAACAGCAGAATATACCCGACCGTGACCAATATACAAACTGTGTTGTAAAATACGTGTTTCATTGTCTATAGTGCCTTAGTTACTGGGCTGTAATTACTATAATACATTTTACAAATGTAAATGATCAAATTATACACTGTAGCCTAATGTTTTTATTTCAACAGTCTGTGTTGCAATATATACGGCCAATCATGCGCAAATCATTTGATTGCGCGTCGCTTGTGATCTAAAATGTTTTAGCATTTATTACATCAAAATAGGACATACAGTTTGATTGATTTTAATTTATTCGATCTTTAGAAATTTAAATATCATAGCCTGTGCATTTTAAAATCATGGTTTTAATTTTGTATTGTATGGCTACATAAGACAATAAATAGGCTACATACTATTTTAGTAAAATGTTTTACTGCATAATTCACAATTCATTTAATTCAGGATGATAACACAGTAGATCATCTGATGCTGTAGATGGATGGCAGGTTACACAGTGAATGGATGGTGAAGCTGCGGATGAGAATGAAGGTGCTTCTTTGCACCATTGCACTTCCTTTAAATATACACGTGATTAAAATATGCTACTTTAATTTTTTTTTCCCTTTTATGTTTTGTTACCTTGTAACGCTATATTCTTTAAATGGAGATATAATTTGCTTGTATTGCAGCTCAGTAATTAGCAAAATAGTCTTAAAAAGCAACATGAAAAAGAATCGTGATAAAATCGTGAATCGTGATTTTTCCTGAAAAAATCGTGATATGATATTTTTCCCATATCGCCCACCCCTAGTTCCTAGGGTGCTGTAACAGGCCTGCTCCCACCAACATCCTGACTGTTACATCACCAGTTATCTCTAACACACGACACGCCTGTTCACCACAACCACAGAGTCATCTAAACCACAACATATTAAGAGAAACCTCACCACTGATCTCAAGTATAATCCACAACATGTTAAGAGAAACCTCACCACTGATCTCAAGTATAATCCACTGGATTTGACCCGGATTAATTAATGGTGCTCGTCTCGACCGTGAATCTGGAACTGAAGACTGAGAGGGAGAGAATAAGGAGAAAGGACCGGGTGAGGGAAATGAAAGGCAGAAAATAAAGGTGAGAGAAGATCACAGGGGATTTAAGAAATAAAGAGAAGTGGAGAGAAGAACAGAGGAAAGTGGAGAGAAAGTGGAGAGGGTCACGTGGGAGAGAGGAAGATAAAGAGAGACAAGAGAGAGAGAAAGTGAGAGGGAAAGATCAGACATCTCCTCTCCATGAAGGGCCGGCTGTTGGCTTGAGTCATGTTGAGGCTGCCACACACACACACACACACACATATACACATATAAGTGAACATACATACACACATAATCACACACACTATCACGCTGCAAGTAGGGCAGTGTGTATCTCTAAACCACTAACTGGAAACATTACTGTTCCTCTTCTATAACACGTTCACATAGCAAAACTTCAATATGTGTTTGTGTGTGTGTTTGTGTGTTTGTGTGTGTGTGTGTGTGTGTGTGTGTGTGTGTGATGTGTGTGTGTGTGTGTGTGTGTGTGTGTGTGTGTGTGTATGTGTGAGTCTGAACATGAAGTTCGAGGCAGATGGAGAGAGAGACAGAGGTGTTGAGCCGTTCCTCCACTCAGGGTAACACAGATGTTCTATTTATAGACAGCAGAACCGTCTGGTGTTACAGAGTCGTTGGTGAGGATGTTCTCCACTGACTGGAGGTTCTGCAGAATATTACCCGTCTACAGGCAGGATGTGGCAGAAAAACAGCACACACACACACACACACACACACACAGTATGTAAACATGGTTTAGTCAGGTGCACATATGTTTGACCTCTATACCCACACACGATCACTACAACCTGTTCTCCCAGTCCCTATCACACACACACACAGCCTCAACAGCCAACATCAGCAGTCACTGACAAACAGTGAATAGGCCTGCCCTCTGGGAGTTTAAATGGTAGGTATTGGGGTGTGTGAGTGTGTGTGAGAGAGAGTGTATGTGTGAGAGAGAGAGTGTGTGAGAGAGTGACACAGAGAAAGAGAGAGCAAGTGTGTGTGTGTGTGTGTGTGTGTGTGTGTGTGTGTGTGTCTGTGTGTGTGTGCGTGCGTGCGTGCGTGTGTGCGTGTGTGTGTGTGCGTGTGTGTGTGTGTGTGTGTGCGTGTGTGCCTTCGTTAGTCCCAGACCACACATGGGGATTCATGCATCATTAGCTTACATTATTTAGCTGTAGGTCTCTGTCTGTCTGTCTGTCAGTCAGTCTGTCTGTCTGTCTGTCTCTCTGTCTGTCTGTCTCTCTGTCTGTCAGTCTCTCTGTCTGTCTGTCTTTCGCTGAGTTCTGTTCCCCTCCCTCTCTCCCTCTCCCTGTATCCAGTCACCATAACTTCTGCTCTGGCCTGTATCCAGTCACCATAACTTCTGCTCTGGCCTGTATCCAGTCACCATAACTTCTGCTCTGACCTGTATCCAGTCACCATAACTTCTGCTCTGGCCTGTATCCAGTCACCATAACTTCTGCTCTGACCTGTATCCAGTCACCATAACTTCTGCTCTGGCCTGTATCCAGTCACCATAACTTCTGCTCTGACCTGTATCCAGTCACCATAACTTCTGGTCTGACCTGTATCCAGTCACCATAACTTCTGCTCTGACCTGTATCCAGTCACCATAACTTCTGCTCTGACCTGTATCCAGTCACCATAACTTCTGCTCTGACTTGTATCCAGTCACCATAACTTCTGCTCTGGCCTGTATCCAGTCACCATAACTTCTGCTCTGGCCTGTATCCAGTCACCATAACTTCTGCTCTGGCCTGTATCCAGTCACCATAACTTCTGCTCTGGCCTGTATCCAGTCACCATAACTTCTGGTCTGGCCTGTATCCAGTCACCATAACTTCTGGTCTGACCTGTATCCAGTCACCATAACTTCTGCTCTGGCCTGTATCCAGTCACCATAACTTCTGCTCTGGCCTGTATCCAGTCACCATAACTTCTGCTCTGGCCTGTATCCAGTCACCATAACTTCTGGTCTGACCTGTATCCAGTCACCATAACTTCTGCTCTGGCCTGTATCCAGTCACCATAACTTCTGCTCTGGCCTGTATCCAGTCACCATAACTTCTGCTCTGGCCTGTATCCAGTCACCATAACTTCTGCTCTGGCCTGTATCCAGTCACCATAACTTCTGCTTCTGCTCTGGCCTGTATCCAGTCACCATAACTTCTGCTCTGACCTGTATCCAGTCACCATAACTTCTGCTCTGACCTGTATCCAGTCACCATAACTTCTGCTCTGGCCTGTATCCAGTCACCATAACTTCTGCTCTGACCTGTATCCAGTCACCATAACTTCTGCTCTGGCCTGTATCCAGTCACCATAACTTCTGCTCTGACCTGTATCCAGTCACCATAACTTCTGCTCTGACCTGTATCCAGTCACCATAACTTCTGCTCTGGCCTGTATCCAGTCACCATAACTTCTGGTCTGACCTGTATCCAGTCCAGTCACCATCCAGTCACTTCTGCTCTGGCCTGTATCCAGTCACCATAACTTCTGGTCTGACCTGTATCCAGTCACCATAACTTCTGCTCTGACCTGTATCCAGCTGCTCTGACCTGTATCCAGTCACCATAACTCTGACCTCCAGCTCTGGCCTGTATCCAGTCACCATAACTTCTGCTCTGGCCTGTATCCAGTCACCATAACTTCTGCTCTGACCTGTATCCAGTCACCATAACTTCTGGTCTGACCTGTATCCAGTCACCATAACTTCTGCTCTGACCTGTATCCAGTCACCATAACTTCTGCTCTGGCCTGTATCCAGTCACCATAACTTCTGCTCTGACCTGTATCCAGTCACCATAACTTCTGCTCTGACCTGTATCCAGTCACCATAACTTCTGGTCTGACCTGTATCCAGTCACCATAACTTCTGGTCTGACCTGTATCCAGTCACCATAACTTCTGCTCTGACCTGTATCCAGTCACCATAACTTCTGCTCTGACCTGTATCCAGTCACCATAACTTCTGCTCTGGCCTGTATCCAGTCACCATAACTTCTGCTCTGGCCTGTATCCAGTCACCATAACTTCTGCTCTGGCCTGTATCCAGTCACCATAACTTCTGCTCTGACCTGTATCCAGTCACCATAACTTCTGGTCTGACCTGTATCCAGTCACCATAACTTCTGCTCTGGCCTGTATCCAGTCACCATAACTTCTGCTCTGACCTGTATCCAGTCACCATAACTTCTGCTCTGACCTGTATCCAGTCACCATAACTTCTGCTCTGGCCTGTATCCAGTCACCATAACTTCTGCTCTGGCCTGTATCCAGTCACCATAACTTCTGCTCTGGCCTGTATCCAGTCACCATAACTTCTGCTCTGACCTGTATCCAGTCACCATAACTTCTGCTCTGACTTGTATCCAGTCACCATAACTTCTGCTCTGACCTGTATCCAGTCACCATAACTTCTGCTCTGGCCTGTATCCAGTCACCATAACTTCTGCTCTGGCCTGTATCCAGTCACCATAACTTCTGCTCTGGCCTGTATCCAGTCACCATAACTTCTGCTCTGGCCTGTATCCAGTCACCATAACTTCTGGTCTGACCTGTATCCAGTCACCATAACTTCTGCTCTGGCCTGTATCCAGTCACCATAACTTCTGCTCTGACCTGTATCCAGTCACCATAACTTCTGGTCTGACCTGTATCCAGTCACCATAACTTCTGCTCTGACCTGTATCCAGTCACCATAACTTCTGCTCTGACCTGTATCCAGTCACCATAACTTCTGCTCTGGCCTGTATCCAGTCACCATAACTTCTGCTCTGGCCTGTATCCAGTCACCATAACTTCTGCTCTGGCCTGTATCCAGTCACCATAACTGGTCTGGCCTGTATCCAGTCACCATAACTTCTGCTCTGGCCTGTATCCAGTCACCATAACTTCTGCTCTGGCCTGTATCCAGTCACCATAACTTCTGCTCTGGCCTGTATCCAGTCACCATAACTTCTGGTCTGACCTGTATCCAGTCACCATAACTTCTGCTCTGACCTGTATCCAGTCACCATAACTTCTGCTCTGGCCTGTTGTGTAACTCACTGGGTTTATAAACAAGCAGAATTCAGGTCAGAGAGATTAAGGCCCTCTTTACATTTACTAGAGATCTCGGAATGAAGTTGCATATTTACGTAACATTTACATAGATATATTTTAGGATCAGTAGCCTGGTATCAACCAGAAACAAAATGAAACCAGTACGATAGAAATAAATAATAAATGCATAGCCACATAAAAGCTACTGCTGACTGATTGGCAGGAATACAGCCAACCACTCCATGGATCTGTAGGAGACTCCAAATGGTTCAAAACATGTTTAAAATCCCCCTCAAAATAAACGGTTAAATATTGCCTAAAGCTGTAATCAGTAAAACATTGTAGTCTACATTATATTGTTATTGTTTTAAGATTCTGCTTCTGTGGTGTAATGTGGTTTTTCGCCCGGCTCTGTGCATATCTAAAGTATTCAGAAAATGTCAATGGATGTCAGATGTTTGTAGAAGATATTGATCTGCCATTACCTGAGTTGGTAAGATATCTGCCCTTAGATTGCCCTCCTGGGGGAGGGGGGGCGTGTGGTAGGAGAATCAGATAATACCTCTGGAAGTAACAAGCGAGACGTAACAAGTTTACATTCCACATAAAGGTGGAGTTGACACTATGACTTTCAGAAAAACCGTCTGTGAATTTCCACGAGCGCAAATAGGCCCCATGTCAGAAATGAAATGCTGTAGACTGGTAAAGAAAATGACATTGTGAATCATAGAGAGTCAGAGGCAAGTCATTTAAAACAAACCCGTTTGTCAATTCCAACTGTCACTCAACTCAGAAATACCCAACCTGAATTACTTTTTAACAACCTTGAGATATAAACCCAACTAATTTTTGGGTATATGAGCGTTTATTCAACTCCAGCCATGACCCCTTCATGACTATAAGAGGCTCTCGGACAAATATTGACTCAGGCCAGAAGATACCAAACCGGGGACGGGCTTTCATTTGGGTGGGGGCTAGTAACAACCATTCATTGGCCCGATCTAGCAACAGGGAGACGGAAAGACAGAGGAACCCAGGGGATTAGAACCTGAGAACCCACGAGAACAGGCAACCTAACATTTGGGGTAGAGAACGTGGGGGGGGGGGTGATTTTAGATTTTAACTTGGTGTTTTTTCAGTTGCTCTGGCAACATGTGTCTACTCCAGTAAATCCCAAATTAATTAACTGACCTGGAGAGGAACAAGGAGAAGTGAACAGACCTCACAGAGTTCATGATATTACATTAGAAAGGTCTTTATCCTGTCCAAACCTCGACGTGTATGTGCGTGTCTCTGATGTGTAATTTATAACCGCTGCTTTTGGCAATGTAAACAAATATTTCCCATACGAATAAAGCCTTTTAAAATTAAATTAAATTAAAATCGAGAGCAATAAAAAAGAGCCAGGCTTAGACAGGAAGGAAGCCACATCTAGCTACATGGTCGGAGACATCTAGCTACATGTCCTACTATGGAAGACTAAAGAGCAGACTAGAGCACTGAATCAGAGATAGATGCAGGCTAAAGCAGACTAGCGTACTGAATCAGAGACAGAAGCAGGCTAAAGCAGACTAGAGCACTGAATCAGAGACAGAAGCAGGCTAAAGCAGACTAGCGTACTGAATCAGAGACAGAAGCAGGCTAAAGCAGACTAGCGTACTGAATCAGAGACAGAAGCAGGCTAAAGCAGACTAGGGTACTGAATAAGAAACAGAAGCAGGCTAAAGAAGACTAGCGTACTGAATCAGAGACAGAAGCAGGCTAAAACAGACTAGAGCACTGAATCAGAGATAGAAGCAGGCTAAAGCAGACTAGAGCACTGAATCAGAGACAGAAGCAGGCTAAAGCAGACTAGAGCACTGAATCAGAGACAGAAGCCGGCTAAAGAAGACTAGCGTACTCAATCAGAGACAGAAGCAGGCTAAAGCAGACTAGCGTACTGAATCAGAGACAGAAGCAGGCTAAAGACTAGCGTACTGAATCAGAGACAGAAGCAGGCTAAAGACTAGCGTACTGAATCAGAGACAGAAGCAGGCTAAAGAAGACTAGCATACTGAATCAGAGACAGAAGCAGGCTAAAGAGCAGACTAGCGTATTGACAAGCTAAAGAGGACGGGGGTTAATGGGTTAATGGCTTGTGAGAGGGGGGTACTTCACTGACATCTCCAGGGAAAAGCTGCGGTCTTCCGGCCTGAAAAAAGTCATCAGGAATATTGCACCAAGACTCTTCATTTAAAATAGATGAGCTGGCCAGGTACAGCAGTATCTGCTCTCTACCATCTGGTGCACTGGGGTTCACACACACACACACCAACTAACAGGCCTCCAGGACCGGCTAACAGCCCTACAGGACCGGCTAACAGAACCGGCTAACAGCCCTACAGAACCGGCTAACAGCCCTACAGGACCGGCTAACAGGACCGGCTAACAGGCCTACAGGACCGGTTAACAGGCCTACAAGACCAGCTAACAGCCCTACAGAACCGGCTAACAGCCCTACAGAACCGGCTAACAGCCCTACAGGACCGGTTAACAGCCCTACAGAACCGGCTAACAGGCCTACAGGACCGGCTAACAGCCCTACAAGACCGGCTAACAGCCCTACAGGACCGGCTAACAGGACCGGCTAACAGGCCTACAGGACCGGTTAACAGGCCTACAAGACCAGCTAACAGCCCTACAGAACCGGCTAACAGCCCTACAGAACCGGCTAACAGCCCTACAGGACCGGTTAACAGCCCTACAGAACCGGCTAACAGGCCTACAGGACCGGCTAACAGCCCTACAAGACCGGCTAACAGCCCTACAGGACCGGCTAACAGGACCGACTAACAGCCCTACAGGACCGGTTAACTAGCCTACAAGACCAGCTAACAGCCCTACAGAACCGGCTAACAGCCCTACAGGACCGGCTAACAGCCCTACAAGACCGGCTAACAGCCCTACAGGACTGGCTAACAGGACCGGCTAACAGCCCTACAGGACCGGCTAACAGCCCTACAGGACCGGCTAACAGGACCGGCTAACAGGCCTACAGGACCGGTTAACAGGCCTAGAAGACCAGCTAACAGCCCTACAGAACCGGCTTACAGCCCTACAGGACCGGCTAACAGCCCTACAGGACCGGTTAACAGCCCTACCGAACCCACTAACAGCCCTACAGGACCGGTTAACAGCCCTACAAGACCAGCTAACAGCCCTACAGAACCGGCTAACAGCCCTACAGAACCGGCTAACAGCCCTACAGGACCGGCTAACAGCCCTACAGGACCGGTTAACAGGCCTACAAGACCAGCTAACAGCCCTACAGAACCGGCTAACAGCCCTACAGAACCGGCTAACAGCCCTACAGGACGGGTTAACAGCCCTACAGAACTGGCTAACAGCCCTACAGGACCGGCTAACAGGCCTACAGGACCGGCTAACAGCCCTACAGGACCGGCTAACAGCCCTACAGGACCGGCTAACAGGACCGGCTAACAGCTCTACAGGACCGGCTAACAGCTCTACAGGACCGGCTAACAGCCCTATAGGACCGGTTAACAGGACCGGCTAACAGGCCTACAGGACCGGCTAACAGCCCTACAGAACCGGCTAACAGGCCTACAGGAGCGGCTAACAGCCCTACAGGACCGGCTAACAGGCCTACAGGACCGGCTAACAGCCCTACAGGACCGGCTAACAGGCCTACAGGACCGGCTAACAGCCCTACAGGACCGGCTAACAGCCCTACAAGACCGGCTAACAGGCCTACAGGACCGGCTAACAGCCCTACAGGACCGGCTAACAGCCCTACAAGACCGGCTAACAGGCCTACAGGACCGGCTAACAGCCCTACAGGACCGGCTAACAGCCCTACAAGACCGGCTAACAGGCCTACAGGACCGGCTAACAGCCCTACAGGACCGGCTAACAGCCCTACAAGACCGGCTAACAGGCCTACAGGACCGGCTAACAGCCCTACAGGACCGGCTAACAGCCCTACAAGACCGGCTAACAGGCCTACTAAGGGAAATAGCATACTGTTACTACTATGTTTGGGAGACAGAGAGAGAGGAGAGGGAGAGAGGGGTAGAAAGAGCAAGGGAAAGAAAGAGACAAAGAAACGGAAGGAGACAGAGAGGAAGATTGGGAGAGAGAGAGAAAAAGATGTTGGTGGTGACTTAAGAAACATAAGTGGTTCTTGGCGGCGACAATTAAATACAGTTAAAGTAACAGGAGATCAATGATTAGTTCTTCTGCTGTGGGTGTAGTGCCAAATGTCACCCTAATAACTTCATAGTACACCACCCGTGCACTAACTCTCTCATCTCCATCTCATCTCTCTCTCCGCCACTCCATCTCTCCCTCCTATCTCCTGTCTGTCTCAGTCCCACACTTTATCCAACATCAGACCTCTCTCTCTCTCTCCGCCCCTCCATCTCTCTCTCCACCCCTCCATCTCTCTCTCCGCCCCTCCATCTCTCTCTCAACCCCTTCATCTCTCTCTCCACCCCTCCATCTCTCTCCGCCCCTCCATCGCTCTCTCCGCCCCTCCCTCTCTCTCTCCACCCCTCCATCTCTCTCTCCGCCCCTCCATCTCTCTCTCCGCCCCTCCATCTCTCTCTCCACCCCTCCATCTCTCTCTCCGCCCCTCCATCTCTCTCTCCACCCCTCCATCTCTCTCTCCGCCCCTCCATCTCTCTCTCTCCGCCCCTCCCTCTCTCTCTGCCTCTCCATCTCTCTCCGCCCCTCCATCTCTCTCTCCGCCCCTCCATCGCTCTCTCCACCCCTCCCTCTCTCTCTCCACCCCTCCATCTCTCTCTCCACCCCTCCATCTCTCTCTCCGCCCCCCTCCATCTCTCTCTCAACCCCTTCATCTCTCTCTCCACCCCTCCATCTCTCTCTCCGCCCCTCCATCGCTCTCTCCACCCCTCCCTCTCTCTCTCCACCCCTCCATCTCTCTCTCCGCCCCTCCATCTCTCTCTCCGCCCCTCCATCTCTCTCTCCACCCCTCCATCTCTCTCTCCGCCCCTCCATCTCTCTCTCCACCCCTCCATCTCTCTCTCCGCCCCTCCATCTCTCTCTCTCCGCCCCTCCATCTCTCTCTGCCTCCCCCTTTCTCTCCGCCCCTCCATCTCTCTCTCCGCCCCTCCATCGCTCTCTCCACCCCTCCCTCTCTCTCTCCACCCCTCCATCTCTCTCTCCACCCCTCCATCTTTCTCTCCGCCCCTCCATCTCTCTCTCCACCCCTCCATCTCTCTCCCCGCCCCTCCATCTCTCTCTCCACCCCTCCATCTCTCTCTCCGCCCCTCCATCTCTCTCTCTCCAGTCCTTCCAGACATACACTTCTGACCATGCAGCAGAACGGCCCCAGCAGATGAGCAGCCTCTATTCATAGATTGAGAAAACAGAAGAGCAGAGATATCTTTTTCTCTCTCTCTCTTGCTCTGCTGAGCTTTCCTCCCATAGATTACTCCCGCGGGGTATTTCTGTTTCGACGCGGTCACAGAAAAGGGATGGGAATCTTCCCACAGCTCCCTATGATATGAAAATAACTTATCACTCAGAGGCTGGAGATAGAGAGACAGGCTAGACACAGTGAGACAGGCTGGACATAGAGAGACAGGCTGGACATAGAGAGACAGGCTGGACATAGAGAGACAGGCTGGACATAGAGAGACAGGCTGAACATAGAGAGACAGGCTGGACATAGAGAGACAGGCTGGACATAGAGAGACAGGCTGGACATATAGAGACAGTGTGGGGATAGAGAGACAGGCTGGATATAGAGAGACAGGCTGGACATAGAGAGACAGGCTGGACATAGAGACAGGCTGGACATAGAGAAACAGGCTGGACATAGAGAGACAGGCTGAACATAGAGAGACAGGCTGGACATAGAGAGACAGGCTGGACATAGAGAGACAGGCTGGACATAGAGAGACAGGCTGGACACAGTGAGACAGGCTGGACATATAGAGACAGTGTGGGGATAGAGAGACAGGCTAGAGATACAGGCTGGACATAGAGAGACAGGCTGGACATATAGAAACAGGCTGGACATATAGAAACAGGCTGGACATATAGATACAGTGTGGGGATAGAGAGACCAGCTAGAGATACAGTAGTCCTAATAATCAGGCCAAATCCAGAGAGGAACTGCTGTTGTTACCCTCAATTGTCTAAAGCTGTGCTTGTTTTAGCATCTGCTTGTTCCTCTTCATTTTGTTTACATTGTAGCTTGCCTGGTGCCCTATTTACCACCCATGGCTGGGAGAACCACACACACACACACACACACACACACACACACACACTGGGCGGTAGGTCTATTACATCAGACCTTGCCGTGATGTAACAGCAAGTGACAGCATAGGCTCACAGCCGCGTCACCCAGACAGAGTTGAAACAGAGTTGAGCACCTTTCCTCCACCCTCTCAGGAACCGTCAGGCGGAGTGGAACCCAGATCACGTATGGGACTAGTCGCACCTCCTCAATACGTGACAGGAAACTCGGTCAAAAAGCTTCGGTGAGATGTTCCTAAAGTGGGTCGGCTAAATAATGAATAGCCCGATATGGCTTTTATGACATATATCAGAAATTTTTTTAAATAATCTGTAACATTGGTTACACGAGAGTTCTCTCAGAACACATTCCTCCTTTGCCTTGCTTGGGAACCACTCCATTTGTATGGTTCTGATCAAAGCTTAGAGCCTAACTCTCTGAAGGTCAGGACCTCAATCTCATACCCCAGCTTGCTCCACTTTCAGGAGACACCATGTGATATTATTTACCCGCATGATAGAACTGGGTAGCCTTTAACATTCATCAATCTCAACGAATCAGGAGGCTGGAAAAACAGAGGAAAGAGGGAGAATGAGAGAGAATGAGAGAGCGGAGAACGCGTGTGTGTGTGTGTGTGTGTGTGTGTGTGTGTGTGTGTGTGTGTCTCTGTTTTTGTCTACAGGTTTTTATCCTGATGTTTGTTTAATATTACTTTTTCATTTCGACGCTAATAAGTAAAGCTACTTTAAATTAAAAATGTAATTGACATACAAAGTGCCAGACAAAGAAAAAAGAAGACAAACAGAGAAAGAGACAGCCAACATCATCCTAACACAGTCTCGGGTCACAGGTGACATCATCCTAACACAGTCTCTGGTCACAGCCAACATCATCCTAACACAGTCTCTGGCCACAGGTGACATCATCCTAACACTGTCTCTGATCACAGCCAACATCATCCTAACACAGTCTCTGGTCACAGCCAACATCATCCTAACACTGTCTCTGGTCACAGCCAACATCATCCTAACACAGTCTCTGGTCACAGCCAACATCATCCTAACACAGTCTCTGGTCACAGCCAACATCATCCTAACACTGTCTCTGGTCACAGCCAACATCATCCTAACACAGTCTCTGGTCACAGCCAACATCATCCTAACACTGTCTCTGGTCACAGCCAACATCATCCTAACACAGTCTCTGGTCACAGCCAACATCATCCTAACACTGTCTCTGGTCACAGCCAACATCATCCTTACACAGTCTCTGGTCACAGCCAACATCATCCTAACACTGTCTCTGGTCACAGCCAACATCATCCTAACACAGTCTCTGGTCACAGCCAACATCATCCTAACACTGTCTCTGGTCACAGCCAACATTATCCTAACACTGACTCTGGTCACTCTGGTTCTTTTCGGGCCTCAGGCCTCTGTTTGCGCTCCTGAATAACCACTGTCATGGGTACAGTCTGAACCCCGCAGGCCGGACCTCCCAGCCGGACCTCCCAGTGGAACCACGAGAGTGGAGACGACAGGGGGCGTGGCTAATAGAGAACCGGACCCCATCCTACGCATGCACTTGTGCCGGTCTTTCAGCTCTGTTTGGGATTCTTTTTGGGAACAATGGACTGGTTGGGGTGGTCCCAAACACACACACACACACACACACACATCACAGAAACACACACACCCCCACACACACCCCTCCCACCAAAGCAGATCTTTTTGTCTGGCTGCACTCTTTTACAAATGACTGACGTCCTGCCACAGGAATTTAGGGAATGTGAGGGAATGTGGGGGAATGTGAGAGCACCAAATCAACAAAGTGGGGAGCATGGGAGCACAGTAACGCCATCAACCAACACACTCACACACACACACACACACACACACACACAGACACACACACACACACACACACATACACACACACACACACACACACAGACACACAACCAGACAAACACACACACACACACATACACACACACACAGACACACACACACACAACCGGACAAACACACACACACACATACACACACAAACACACACACCCGCGCACACACACACACCTCACTAGACAGCAGCAGAGCAGACAGTACAGCTCAGCTTACGCTGATCCGGGGAACAGAACAGAGTCAGACTGGTCCAACCTCGATTGCAACCTGCTCCTGGCAACCTGGTCCTGGCAACCTGGTTCTGGCAACCTGGTTCTGGCAACTTGGTTCTGGCAACCTGGTTCTGACAACCTGGTTCTGGCAGCGGTTAAACGATCACAACATGGAGATGGAGGTGAGACTGCATCAGCTGAAGACGTTGACTTGGAAACCAGGATGTTTCTAGGGGGTTTAACCTGACCATCTAAGTGTGAGAACACAAGCAATTAGTGTTAATGAAGGGGTGTGGGAGGAGAGGAAGAGAAAAAGACAGAGAGAGGGAGAGAAAGGGAGAGACAGAGACAGGCTCTTGGAGAGAGACATAGAGAAATTGAAAGAGTGAATGAAAAAAACACAGAAATTAAACAGAGAAATTAATCTCTAATAAACTGTTATCTCAGCTGAACCTGTTCATCCCCTCCAACACACTACCATCACCCCACTGACCCACAAAGCTGACAAGACAGACAGACAGATCCACACAGACAGATCCACAAAAACAGACAGATCCACAAAGACAGACAGATCCACAAAAAGACAGATCCACACAGACGGACAGATCTACACATCAGACAGATCCACACAGACAGACAGATCCACACAGACAGACAGATCTACAAAAACAGACAGATCTACACAGACAGACAGATCTACAAAGACAGACAGATCTACACAGACAGACAGATCTACACAGACAGACAGATCCAGACAGATCCACAAAGACAGACAGATCTACACAGACAGACAGATCCACAAAGACAGACAGATCTACACAGACAGACAGATCCACACAGACAGACAGATCTACACAGACAAACAGATCCAGACAGAGACGAATCCAGAGGCAAAACTGTGAACCAAAAAAACAGATTGACTTGCTGAGAAATTTCAAAGCAGAACAGAGAACCAGAGAGAAACATTTTTCTCACTACGAGACTAAACTCTTTCAGAGGCAGAAAGCACTGAGTAGATTTCCATTACTGTGTATTTGTATGCGTGGCCACACACACACACACACAAAACACACACAGACACTCACACAGACACTCACACACAGACCCGGAACAAGGAAAGGGGACAGAGGAAGGAGGAAGCAAAGCGCATCGCCTCTGCTGTCTTCCCTTTGACCCAAACACATGAACCCCCCCACACACACACACATACACCCCCACACACACACACAGATCTGAGGGAGGAGAAAGGACACAGTGTGGCTCAGATGCATGGAATTGGGTTTCATCCTTCCCTGCCGTGACCCAAATAGTCCCCTATAAGTTAGTGCACTATATCCTCTGTGTGCGCCCCTTGGTCATGAGGGCACTGTAAAAAAAACTATTTGGGACTCACTCACTCCCCTACGTTCACATCCTCTGCATTATTCACAAACGATGACATCACAGAGGCGTCCACAACTCTCATGAAGTTCCCTATTTTTTACAGAGTGGACTTCAACAGGTTGGTCAGTACATAGGAAACAGGGTGTCATTTGGTCCGGACAACCCCTCCCAACTTTACTCACTTAGCCATAGCTGTCTAAGCCCTCTCACGTTGTGTGTGTGTGTGTGTGTGTGTGCGTGTGCGTTGTGCGTTGTGTGTGTGTGTGTGTGTGTGCTGTCAGGCAGACGAGACAAGACAAGGCAAAGGCACCTCCCTTATAAATTCCTTCACTCTGATTGCTAACATCACCTCTCTGAAGAGAGAGAGAGAGACTCCTGACCGGCTGGAAAATCACGTCAAACTGGGGGAGGGTTGAGAGAGGAAGGGAGAGAGGGAGAGCAAAGAGATAAAGAGCCAAAGTAGGCTAGTCAATAAAGCATGCAGTTAAACCAGATCTGGGCATGGTGACGTCACCACATCTCCTGCAGGTTGTAGAGCATTCAGCTTAGTGTCCGGCACTAATACTGAACAAGATCCACTACACTGTTCCACGCTGACCGCTACGCTGACCGCTACGCTGACCGCTACGCTGACCGCTACGTATGCTGACCGCTACGCTGACCGCTACGTATGCTGACCGCCTACTAGCGCCATTGTGAATAGCAAACCAAAGCAGTTTGGATGCTATCTCTCATGGAAAGTCTGTCATCTCAATGAAGACGTGTGTGATGTGTGTGTGTGTGTGTGTGTGTGTGTGTGTGTGTGTGTGTGTGTGTGTGTGTGGTTATAACTTATGCAGATAAGGCATATCGTTCTACGGTATGTTTTTTACAAGCAGTCTGCTGATTACGGTTGATAAGGCGAGACTTAGCCTGCAGTTCTATCTTATAAAATAAGTACTCTGGGATAGAGAGAGGGAACGGTGCTTGGTGTTACGTACTGCAGCATATTTTGGTCTTCTATTCAAACACAGTGGGGTAGATGGTGGGATCTTTAGCAAACACACACACACACACACACACACACAGGGGCAATCAGTCATACCTAATCTGTAAAACTAGCTAATGAGTCATAGCAAGTTTTCATACAATAATGAAAATGTATCTCATCTCCAGATATTCTCGTAAAAAATATCTCACGATCACAAAAGGAACAAAAAGATTACGGTCTGTGTGAAGAAAGGGACAGTAGCAAAGAGAGAAGACCACAGAAATGCAATGCCTTTTACGCCCGGCTGAATGAGGATGAATGAACCCTATATACTGCGTAGAGCACTACTTGAAACCAGGGTGATTTGGCAATAAGGGGATAGGGTGTGTGTGTGTGTGTGTCTTCCGTCCTCATCCCTCCTCACCCCCAGTCCTGTTTTCGTTTCGCGCCCCCTCTTTGTCAACAGCAAACGTTGTCATTCGACCACCGCAGCGCCTACTTTCACCTTTGACCCAGAGTACCCCTTCAGCCTCTCAAAACCTCCTCCATCTTTTATTCCCTTTGGGAAGGGACTGCTTTAGATCAGCAATCGAAGAATGTAAGCCCCCCACAGCACAATCTTCACACACACACAATAACACACACACACACACACTCACACACAAAAGTCTAACAGTTCCAGATGCTGTCGGCGATCCTAGCACTAATGTTGTCAGGCACTCCCAAGCGATGTGTGTGTGTGTGTGTGTGTGTGTGTGTGTGTGTGTGTGTGTGTGTGTGTGTGTGTGTGTGTGTGTGTGTGTGTGTGTGTGTGTGTGTGTCAGCAGAAGCCATCATTCTGTAGCCATCCCAGATACAGATATCTGAACACTCCCTGATTTGACAGACGTTATGGAAAAGTACAAGCCAAGACCACGCAAGTACATGTAATAAACTATGCAGTGGATAAGATGGGCTGGCGAGCCATTGCTTAATTAACATCTGAAAGGGGGTGACAAGTTATTGCTCGTTAGATTTATTATATGCATTCAAAGTACAATTTGTGTCAATCAATTTTTCATATTATATCCCATAATACCCGGTCATTACATTTTCAAGCTAACTGAGGCCTAACAGGTGACTTACACAGTCCTAGACCCGTATAGTCCTAGAACCCATATAGTCCTAGAACCCATATAGTCCTAGACTCCATATAGTCCTAGACCCCATATAGTCCTAGACCCCATATAGTCCTAGACCCATATAGTCCTAGACCCCGTACAGTCCTAGACCCCGTATAGTCCTAGAACCCGTATAGTCCTAGACCCCATATAGTCCTAGACCCATATATTCCTAGACCCCATATAGTCCTAGACCCATATAGTCCTAGACCCCATATAGTCCTAGACCCTATATAGTCCTAGACCCCATATAGTCCTAGACCCATATAGTCCTAGACCCCATATAGTCCTAGAGCCCATATAGTCCTAGACCCCATATAGTCCTAGACCCATATAGTCCTAGACCCCATATAGTCCTAGAACCCGTATAGTCCTAGACCCCATATAGTCCTAGACCCCGTACAGTCCTAGACCCCTTATAGTCCTAGAACCCGTATAGTCCTAGACCCCATATAGTCCTAGACCCCATATAGTCCTAGACCTTGTACAGTCATTAAAATCAAAGGCTGTTGATTTGTACATCATCTGACCCCAATATAATGTACAGTAAATATCAACTACCGTCGGAGTGACCTTATAGGACCAAAAACATTTCCAAGAAAAAAGGGAATAGAATAACTTCATTTCTGCGTCTTGTGACTCTGCATACTGGAGTGTAATTGCAGCAGACTGACCTCCGTCAGAAGGAACATACAGAGCTTCACCTCCGTCAGTAGGAACATACAGAGCTTCACCTCCGTCAGAAGAAACATACAGAGCTTCACCTCCATCAGTAGGGACATACAGATCTTCACCTCCGTCAGAAGGAACATACAGAGCTTCACCTCCGTCAGTAGGGACATACAGAGCTTCACCTCCGTCAGAAGAAACATACAGAGCTTCACCTCCGTCAGTAGGGACATACAGAGCTTCACCTCCGTCAGAAGGAACATACAGAGCTTCACCTCCGTCAGTAGGAACATACAGAGCTTCACCTCCGTCAGTAGGGACATACAGAGCTTCACCTCCGTCAGTAGGAACATACAGAGCTTCACGTCAGTAGGAACATACAGAGCTTCACCTCCGTCAGAAGGAACATACAGAGCTTCACCTCCGTCAGTAGGAACATACAGAGCTTCACCTCCGTCAGTAGGAACATACAGAGCTTCACCTCCGTCAGAAGGAACATACAGAGCTTCACCTCCGTCAGTAGGAACATACAGAGCTTCACCTCCGTCAGAAGGAACATACAGAGCTTCACCTCCGTCAGTAGGAACATACAGAGCTTCACCTCCGTCAGAAGGAACATACAGAGCTTCACCTCCGTCAGTAGGAACATACAGAGCTTCACCTCCGTCAGTAGGGAACATACAGAGCTTCACCTCCGTCAGTAGGAACATACAGAGCTTCACCTCCGTCAGAAGGAACATACAGAGCTTCACCTCCGTCAGTAGGAACATACAGAGCTTCACTCAGTAGGGAACATACAGAGCTTCACTCCTCCAGAGTCCGTCAGTAGGAACATACAGAGCTTCACCTCCGTCAGAAGGAACATACAGAGCTTCACCTCCGTCAGTAGGGACATACAGAGCTTCACCTCCGGCAGTAGGGACATACAGAGCTTCACCTCCGTCAGTAGGAACATACAGAGCTTCACCTCCGTCAGTAGGAACATACAGAGCTTCACCTCCGTCAGTAGGAACATACAGAGCTTCACCTCCGTCAGTAGGAACATACAGAGCTTCACCTCCGTCAGAAGGAACATACAGAGCTTCACCTCCGTCAGAAGGAACATACAGAGCTTCACCTCCGTCAGTAGGAACATACAGAGCTTCACCTCCGTCAGTAGGAACATACAGAGCTTCACCTCCGTCAGTAGGGACATACAGAGCTTCACCTCCGTCAGTAGGAACATACAGAGCTTCACCTCCGTCAGTAGGAACATACAGAGCTTCACCAGTGACACTGTAACCCCAGGCCACCTGGCTGCATAGCAAATGGCATTTGTCCACTAGTCCTATGTAGTCCGCTAGTCCTATGTAGTTCACTAGTCCTTTGTAGTCTACTAGTCCTATGTAGTTCACTAGTCCACTAGTCCTATGTAGTTCACTAGTCCTATGTAGTTCACTAGTCCACTAGTCCTATGTAGTCCACTAGTCCTATGTAGTTCACTAGTCCACTAGTCCTTTGTAGTCCACTAGTCCTATGTAGTTCACTAGTCCACTAGTCCTATGTAGTCCACTAGTTCTATGTAGTCCACTAGTCCTATGTAGTCCACTAGTCCTATGTAGTTCACTAGTCCACTAGTCCTATGCAGTCCACTAGTCCTATGTAGTCCACTAGTCCTATGTAGTCCACTAGTCCACTAGTCCTATGCAGTCCACTAGTCCCATGTAGTCCACTAGTCCTATGTAGTCCACTAGTCCTATGTAGTTCACTAGTCCTATGTAGTCCACTAGTCCTATGTAGTTCACTAGTCCACTAGTCCTATGTAGTTCACTAGTCCTATGTAGTCCACTAGTCCTATGTAGTTCACTAGTCCACTAGTCCTATTTAGTCCACTAGTCCTATGTAGTTCACTAGTCCACTAGTCCTATGTAGTCCACTAGTCCTATGTAGTCCACTAGTCCTATGTAGTCCACTAGTCCTATGTAGTCCACTAGTCCACTAGTCCTATGTAGTCCACTAGTCCTATGTAGTCCACTAGTCCTATGTAGTCCACTAGTCCACTAGTCCTATGTAGTCCACTAGTCGTATGTAGTCCACTAGTCCTATGTAGTCCACTAGTCCTATGTAGTCCACTAGTCCTATGTAGTTCACTATTCCACTAGTCCTATGCAGTCCACTAGTCCTATGTAGTCCACTAGTCCTATGTAGTCCACTAGTCCACTAGTCCTATGCAGTCCACTAGTCCTATGTAGTCCACTAGTCCTATGTAGTCCACTAGTCCTATGCAGTCCACTAGTCCCATGTAGTCCACTAGTCCTATGTAGTTCACTAGTCCACTAGTCCTATGTAGTCCACTAGTCCACTAGTCCAATGTAGTCCACTAGTCCACTAGTCCTATGTACCTGACCCCAATATAATGGGACTAGTGCCTGGATGGGAGACCTCCTGGAATAAACCAGGTTGCTGCTGGAAGAGGCGTTAGTGAGGCCAGTAGGGGCTGCATTCTGGTCTGTGTGGGTCCTAATGCCCCAGTATAGTGACGGGGACACACAGAAGGGGCTGTACTCTGGTCTGTGTGGGTCCTAACGCCCCAGTATAGTGACGGGGACACACAGAAGGGGCTGTACTCTGGTCTGTGTGGGTCCTAACGCCCCAGTATAGTGACGGGGACATACAGAAGGGGCTTTACTCTGGTCTGTGTGGGTCCTAACGCCCCAGTATAGTGACGGGGACACTATACTGTCAAAAAGCACCGTCCTTCGGATGAGACGTTAAACCGAGGCCTTGACTCTCTGTGGTCATTAAAAACCCCAGGATGTCCTTCGATAAAGAGTAGGGGTGTAACCCCGGCATCCTGGCCAAATCTGCCCCTTGTCCTCTGTCCATCATGGCCACCTAATCATCCCCATATATATATACTAATTGGCTTCATCATCACTGTCTCCTCTCCACCAGTAAGCTGGTGTGTGGTGTGCGTTCTGGCGCAATATGGCTGCCGTCACGTCATCCAGGTGGATGCTGCACATTGGTGGTGGTTGAGGAGATTCCCCCCTACCATGTAAAAGCGCTTTGGGTTCCCAGGAAGAAAAGCGCTATATAAATGTAATGAATTATTATTATTATGTAGTCCACTAGTTGAGATCAGATCCTGGTAAAATGTGAGGTAAATAGAGCAGCCTGATTGAAATCAACCATTAGGATATGACAAACCAACCAAACCTGACCCCAGACTAGGACGTGTTTGTGGAGAGATATGTGACCCTAGCACAGACTTAAGAAACTGACAGATACTTCCACCACATGACATAGAACCATACTAGATTCCAACTGAGCAGCACATTAAAATAAGATCAAGTCAGATGACTGATTGGCTGGCTGTGCTCTTTCTCTCCCTCTCTCTCTCAAACAACAATTTACCCACATTAGGTACCATGTGAACCGTAACCACAAAGTTGTGAAAAACCGCTCTTTTTGGGTTTCCACAATGCAGTAAGAAGCTACAACATCCTGTCTGAACAGGTTACGAGCAGCGTCACCAGCCAGTTTCAGCATAACGTGTCCTGCCCCGAGATAAGCCTGGCAACGTCCTGGCCGCGCCGACGGCACCCAACCATCAGGCAACCCCTCGCAATCTCTATCCGATGCGGTAAACTCCCACAATCCACACCTGACCAGGACCCTCCCAGCTGTCAATAATGATCTCCCAGGTCTCATAGCGTTGAGAGGAGGTGTAACCGAGGAGACAGTGCGTTCTGATTCTGCTGATTGGATGCTGATTGGCTGAAAGCATTTCTATATTAGACTGCATAATAAGACGTGGACAATAAAGTACTGTGGGTTTTATAAAGTAAAGACAATAGCTGTGGTATTTTGGTCACATGCTGTGCAGCACATCCAAACGTGACTTATGTTAAATAATCGCATCTTTGGCTTTCAGGACCAACCAGATAGCAGGGAAATGTAGACGAACTAGAAACCGTTGACGTTTGTCTTACCTGCAGTTCACACCAGGCTACTTCCACTGTAGTCTCCGTATCCAGACCTTTGTAGACCGTCTTAAAAGAGCCTCGGCCAATCTCGATGTCAAACTTCAGGAAGCGTCCATCCAGCGAGGTTCCTATGGCCTTGGTCTCCACCTCTTCAATGTCATCCTGAACTTTCTTCTCCGCCTCCCTCTTCTGCTCCTCCAGGAGAGCCTTGGCGGCCCCTTTCTCGTCCTCCTCCCGCTTCTCCTCCGCGACGCCACCAACACCCACCACAGCCTCCCCGACCTCCGAGCCCTTCACCCCGGGGAGCACCGCAGCCAACGATGGCAGGTCCACCTCCTCCTTACCACGGCAAACGTCCAACTCTGCGGGGCGTGGCTCAGGCTTGTCTGCTACTGTCCAGTCTGAGGCAATGCCGCCGCTGTCCAGCACAACGGCACCGGGTCCTCCGCCCGTCCCGTCCTCTTCCGCCTGCTCCTCGGCGTCCACCTCAACCACCGGCAAGCACGGGTCTGGCACGGGAAAGCAAGAGGGGACAGCCAGGGACAACCAGCCCAGGCTCGCCTGCTCGCCGTCAGGAGGAGAGGAAAGAATGACCGACTTGCTGGGGAGGTCCAGGGCGGTGGCATTGGAGTCGCAGATCACGCTGCGCCGGAAGAATCGATGCTCCACCTGTTTGAGGTCGCGGTCCATGGTGTGGCGGCGCCGGCGGACAACGTCGGTTCCACCGGTTCCGTGATTCTCCCCGGTTCCGTGATTCTCGCCGGTGTACGTGCCCAAGCTGGAACCATTCACATTCTTGGGCGGCGGTGAAGACGGGGGGGCCAGGTACGTGACCTTGTTGTTGGGGTCTGTTTCCGACATGTTGTGTGATAAATTTGTGCGGGTGTTTGACAGCAATGAACAAGAGACACCCCGAAACAATAGATATAGTATAAATAAATTACAATTAACAAAAACTCCCAGAAAACAATGTGGAACTGTAAACCTCAAGTAACAATACGCCTAAACTTTTGTTTTGAAGGACCAAACGCCTGTGCCTCCTCCAAACAAACTCCTGAGAGAAAAAAATAATATATATATATACATATGATACGTGTATAAAATTAAATCTCTGGGGGAAAACCCGTGGGCGTTGTCGATGGGGTGGGGTAACTTAACTCTGTAGGTGTCACCTAACAACAAGAGTCTCTGTTACGTTTACAGCGCTCAGGGGGGGTGGGGCCCACCAGAGGGGGTGTTCTTTTATGAATTGAATAAAACAGAAAACAGTCACAGAGTAGCAAGCGCCGGTGACGACACACAAGGACCGTCAAATCCACACCATCCATCCTTAATAGACCCGGGGACAGACGTCATTGAGCATAAGAGACCACAAACGAGGCAGGTCGGACAGCCGGAGTCTGCAAATACAGACCAACCACTTGGGCAAAGAGTGCCAGACAACCTCCGATGTTCCAGGGCGACGTCTGTAGACGGGTCGAGATTCACTGAAAGAGAACAAACACACGGACAGAACAGAGTGAGCTGGAGACTGGCAGGGAATGAGTTCAGTGTAACTGCAGCCAAATTTAGATCATCCCCGACTCTCTGCTTGATCTCTTAGTAACCATTTTTTTTCTTCATTATTTTAATTCAACCACCTAACCGGTGAATTATTCAGATTGGTAGGTTGGTGGCATTAATCTGGAGGTAGACCGGAAAACCAGCACACTCCAGCTCTGATAGAGTATGAGTTTAATACCTACATACTGTTCTAAATGGTTTGGAAGAGATTCTGTGGCAATTGTTTAGAAAAAAAGCAGCAAAAATTATGTTTTGCAAAAATCAAATGTATGTTAAGTTAAATTGATAGAAAAAGATCAAGATATTTGTTCTGTTTCTTATAACACAGCAAGCTCAAATGGGAAGTAGTTGGCTCTCCACAGCTAACAACAATGATTGAGTTAGCAGACACCCAACCTACCACAAGGAGTCACTAAAGCACTTAAAGATGCACTTAAACAATATAGGTTAATTAGTTGAGAACTATAACTCTTAACACTCCGAGACATCAATGTGATTGTCATTTTTATACATTCCGCAGGTTTTACTAAATAATTTGTTATTATTATTTTGTTATTTATTTGTTGTTTTATGTTTATTTTCGTCGTTCACATAAAGCATGTCCGACCATGCGTAATCAACCTGGATTTATGACCAGACCGATTACTTTACAAAGTTTAGAAGTTTGTATTCATCAAATGTTGCAACAGTGAACCATTTTGAACCGAGCACAACTATTAAGACACATGTCGTAATGACATCTGACGGTTCGTCCATCTGACTGGGCCAACTGGAGCACTCAGACCCTGATGATCTCATTCATCTCCAGGCGGATAGTTCGAACAGATAGGGTCAGCTGAGCTGTTAAACGGCCGGTCTAAAGACACCAACACGACACGGTCAATATTCAGTCATTCACAATCAATATAACTGTCGGTTACTAGTTTATAAATAACGGTCCTAACGTGTGCGTTACTTATTTCCCTTTAAAAAAGAAGAGCGAGTATTTATCTAGATGTATGACTCTCCATACAAACTGCCAGGACCAGTGCGGCTCGGGCCTTTACCACCGTGATCTCGCGAGATGCAGGGACCAGTGCGGCTCGGGCCTTTACCACTGTGGTCTCGCGAGATGCCAGTGGAGAGCTAGCACATAACGTGCTAACCGTGGCAGTGGAGCATAGATGTGTATATATCTATGGGCAGTGGAGGTTAGCCTATCTGGCAACACTTCTGCAGTACAGTAGCTATGAACACACTCTACAACGAGAAGTCATAGCGGACGACTGACGGAAACACTGTACGGATGTAAACGCTCACATGATACAATAGTCATCAAGTTGATTTAGTGCAAACTGGATGACTGGCTAGCCCAGCTGGTCGTGATATCTGGTCATGATGTAGAAACCCTCGTGAGGAACAGCTCGCGCTGAAATGGATAGGGTTAAAAACTTTCAGATAGATAGTTGGCCGTATAACTGTGCGTGCACGAAACAGAATATAGCACAGGCGTTTTAGCAGAATGTAGCACAGGCGTTATAGCAGAATGTAGCACAGGCGTTATAATAGAATGTAGCACAGGCGTTATAATAGAATGTAGCACAGGCGTTATAATAGAATGTAGCACAGGCGTTATAATAGAATGTAGCACAGGCGTTATAGCAGAGTGTAGGCGTTATAGCAGAATGTAACACAGGCGTTATAGCCAGTGGTGCCATCCTAGCGTTACGTGCACTGTTATTGAGCAATGCCAGGCAAGCGAACACTGCGGGAGCAACACACTGCCGTGTAGGGTTTCAGAAGCACGCCGGACAACTTGTCATTAGCCGATGTATTTAGCCCAGCATCCGTTATAATCGCCACACTAGCTCGATACCTGTCCTGGACATTTGTTTGCATTGATAGGGCAACACGAATATGCATCTGTATTACCTTTCGTATCGCTGCGATGGCCATTGTTATTCCCCAGTAGAAGTTCAGTTGGTTGGGACTTGAGCAGAAATCAAAAACAATATATACAAGCAAAATTTCGTTTCTAGTTCTTAGTATTAGATCACATTATGGTTGGAAAAACGTGCAGGAATAAAATTGCGTATGGACATTGTAGAGCCACGGTCAGCGTCCTCGAGACAGCTGGCTTTCGTTCCTAGACTATATGGTCTATATATCTCCACAGCACACAAGCGACAGATCTGGTCTTTCTTCCCCTCCGATCTGATCAGATCGAACGGAACAATTTCCTCATTGAGCTCAGCCTCTATTCAATCCCAGGCGACCTCGTTTCACTCCCTCTCCACTCGATAACCACTGTAGCACCACGGATGTTGTGGACACAGGATTAAATCCACTGCGCGTCCACTCACATGTACTCGTCCCGGTCGTTCCCGGTGACCATGTTCGGATTGAATGCGCTTGTGTTTTCCTCAAAGCAGACAGACTGGTATAATGTTGTCCCAGACACATATATTGTCATTGGTGTGCCCAGTCCTTGGTTCCAGATGTTGCCGTATCAGGTCGCTGACACAGTGTATACAGCTGGGTTCTCTGATCCGTCACGTATGGTCAAATGAAGCACTGGTCGTGTTCCTATCTTCCAGCACTACACTATACTGACGTAGGCTGCTCGTCAGGCACACGTTTGTTTTTATAATCAGAGACCCGTGGGTCACCGCGGCTTCCACGCGGAGCAGAGAGACAAGCTCGTTACGGATACTTACTGCCCTCACAACATTGGTACTAATACAGACGTGCACGTACAGGGCCTTGTCAAACATGTCCCAGTGGTTTACTTCCCCGCCCCTTGACTGTGCAACCACGATTTACAACAAGACAGAAGTCTAACTTACTAGTGCATTCTGTTTGTGTGCAAACTGCGATTTTAAAATGAACTATAATATATATATAAATTAGCTATAAAACCTAATGGGAGAATACCTTTGCAGTGTGTTTCTCTGGCACTGCCATTACAAGTGATATTTAAAATAAGCTTTTATGAACCGTGCCAGACTGCAAACACAGCAGCACATAGCATAATATAGCAGTCGATAAAGGAGGAAGCACGTCCGCATATCAACATTAATGTTATCTTACATTCTATTTAAGTCAAAGGGACAATTTGTAAAATAGACTGTATAACACCCCATTAAATAATGATGTTTTGTCACTCATATTATAATGTACGGGTTTATGATTAAATACTATTTATTGCATCTGTGTTGCACTACAATTTCCAATCACAGTGATACGTCAGCGAGATCCAGAAGGGGGTGTTTCTTTATACTTTAAACTAAGATAATAATCATGTGCAAGTCTCATTTTATAATTGATCTATAACGGAATGTTCATTTGTATTTAAAAAGTTGCATTCACGGGTGATCCAGAAATAACAACTAATGTGAAGTTCTTCTCTAAGATGTTGTATCTCCAGAACTTGGATGTCAATAATGAGAAACAGCTATGATCTGAGAAGGCTGGGCGAAAGGCACACTACTCCTACAGCCTTTACCAGCCATCTTGGAGTACCGACCACCGGCTCCGACCGCACGAAGCAAACTCGTGTCCAAATAAAGAGCCATGCCTCCTGGTATCTGCTAACCCAAACAGCGAGGGGGAAGACGTGACGACCGGAGCTCTCACTACACAGCTAACAAGGGTTAATGTTGAAGCCTCACAGATACAATATCCGGAGTAACTTATCAGCTCTCTGATAAGCAAGTTCATTCATATAGCACAGTTCATACATAGAAGCAATGCAATGTGCTTTACAAAAGAATAACGAAGACATAATGACATATAGGGTATATTCTTAGCAAACTGTCTACTGGAATCATGTACATTTAAAACACTGCATATAAGTTGTCTATCTTTTCAGGTCTCTATTACCTGGCCAAGAAGTCTTTAGAATTTCAGGTATTTTATACATTACAGGTTTTCATTTATACCATGTATTAGAATAAAAACATGACCTAACCATAACCTAATCTTACATGTCATTAATTTACTTTTTAAAGTTGTTTGTGATGTTGATTTAAATGCCGAGTTAAATATGCCACTTTATTCTCTGCAAATTAACAGTTTTACATGCATGCATGGTCTGGGCACATTATCTGGTTCATGCCTGTCACTTCTGAGATCTTCACTAGAGAACACACGTGGTCCACCACCAAGAAAACAGAAGATGTTTGTGGAACCAAATGCAGTGCATGGAATTATGCTCAAAATATTAATACCCATGAGCACATATTTTTAATAGAATATATGCATATACATTGTTTTCCCTTTAGCAGGTTTTTTACTTGCTATAAATCTACTGTAGTCAAGCAATTAGAGAATCTGAAGAGTTGCAATATAACAAATTCCTGAGTCGGTAGAAAAATCGTTCTGTCGCAAAGCAAGTCAGTTAATAATAATTAAATAATATTTAAAAAACACTCCCAGCGTGCTGCTCAGTAAACATAGGCTAAAATGCATGTTGTGTATTTTGAAAGGACACAACATGTAAACGCTTTTGTCATTACGGTAATTTGGGTGGACACGACTTGTCTGGAGCTCGATAACGGAGGTCACCGCACTGGAATAACTGCGCAAGATCCGCAGCATTGAATGTATCTCCGGTTAGGTAGAGTCGGAGATCCATGTTCGTATTAAGCATCTTGCCACACTAACACCAGTACATTGGTGTAGCCTGACCACACTCATTTCAAATGATATCCATAAAGCCATACAAGAACCATAACTGCTCAGTTCAACCCAAATAGACCTGGACATTTTTTCACCCTATATGTGAACCTTCATTGAACCCTAATATATGTTTTATTATCCCCTCTTTGTGTCAGACAATCTATGCACTTGAGAGTGGTATCTCTGTATCCACTCCTAAAATATACCCATACTGCTCTGTTCAAAAGTAGTCCACTGCATACAGGAAGAGGGTGTCAGATTTGGGACGTACAAATGTTCATGTCACATACTCTAATCATGGATGTGTTGCATGTACTTTCTTTATTTTCACTGGACACCCTGAGAATACAACCCACTAAGGGTTCGGTTATGTCCCCTTCAATCAGGCCATTTCCTCCCGCGCGCCTCTCTTATTACGCACGCTGTTTCTTGCACACGGAACCACCTAATGACATGCTACCGGACAGCTCAAATGGGGCCTGGTTGGGGAGTGCTGCCCAGGGGCTTGCTGTGCGGGAGTATGCACCCCTGGGAGGTGTGACCATTGGAGTGCCAGCCTGAGTGTGAAGTTCTACACGGTGTTGGACCTGATGATGTTCCACACTCATGTAAGTGCAGTAGATGTCTTTGACCTTGTCATTTCCTGTCTGCTCTGGGCAGCTGGCCTCCTCACACCGCCCTGGCTTTCAGTATCCGTTAACAATGGGGTTTTTACTGTGAGGATAACCAGTAAGTATCCAGGCAGACATCATACCACATATAGATATAGACAATACCCGGATATGAGGGGCTGGGAGCAACATCAAGAAGCAACATGGTAACATCTGGGAGTCACAAGTATAAATAACATTTGGGAGTAACATCTAGACATAACATCAAGGTGTAACATCTAGGAGTAACATCTAGACATAACATCAAGGTGTAACATCTAGGAGTAACATCTAGACATAACATCAAGGAGTAACATCTAGGAGTAACATCTAGACATAACATCAAGGTCTAACATCTAGACATAACATCTAGGAGTAACATCTAGACATAACATCTAGACATAACATCTAGGAGTAACATCTAGACATAACATCTAACAGTAACATCTAGGAGTAACATCTAAGAGTAACATCTAGAAATAACATCCAGGAGTAACATCTAAGAGTAACATCTAGAAATAACATCCAGGAGTAACATCTAACAGTAACATCTAGACATAACATCTAGACATAACATCTAGGAGTAACATCAAGGTGTAACATTTAGGAGTAACATCTAGAAATAACATCCAGGAGTAACATCTAGACATAACATCAAGGTCTAACATCTAGACATAACATCTAGGAGTAACATCTAGACATAACATCTAGGAGTAACATCTAGACATAACATCTAACAGTAACATCTAGGAGTAACATCTAGACATAACATCTAAGAGTAACATCTAGAAATAACATCCAGGAGTAACATCTAGACATAACATCTAGACATAACATCTAGGAGTAACATCTAGACATAACATCTAGGAGTAACATCTAGACATAACATCTAAGAGTAACATCTAGAAATAACATCCAGGAGTAACATCTAGACATAACATCTAGACATAACATCTAGGAGTAACATCTAGACATAACATCTAGGAGTAACATCTAGACAAAACATCTAAGAGTAACATCTAGAAATAACATCCAGGAGTAACATCTAGACATAACATCTAACAGTAACATCTAGACATAACATCTAGACATAACATCTAGGAGTAACATCTAGACATAACATCTAGGAGTAACATCTAGACATAACATCTAAGAGTGACATCTAGAAATAACATCCAGGAGTAACATCTAGACATAACATCTAACAGTAACATCTAGACATAACATCTAGACATAACATCTAGACATAACATCTAGACATAACATCTAGGAGTAACATCTAGACATAACATCTAACAGTAACATCTAGACATAACATCTAGGAGTAACATCTAGACATAACATCTAGGAGTAACATCTAGACATAACATCTAAGAGTAACATCTAGAAATAACATCCAGGAGTAACATCTAGACATAACATCTAGGAGTAACATCTAGACATAACATCTAGGAGTAACATCTAGACATAACATCTAGGAGTAACATCTAGACATAACATCTAGGAGTAACATCTAGACATAACATCTAGGAGTAACATCTAGACATAACATCTAGGAGTAACATCTTGACATAACATCTTGACATAACATCTTGACATAACATCTAGGAGTAACATCTAGACATAACATCTAGGAGTAACATCTAGACATAACATCTTGACATAACATCTAGGAGTAACATCTAGACATAACATATAGGAGTAACATCTAGACATAACATCTAGGAGTAACATCTAGACATAACATATTGACATAACATCTAGGAGTAACATATGGGATCTAGATCTAGAGATAACATCTAGGAAGGAACCACATGACAATGTAGGCGGGCCGTTAGATATGTTGTCACAGACAAAGTGAAGCGTTTTGACATTGGTCACTTACCAGTTTTGTGTACATGACAGGAGGATGTGTTTCCAAAGCCTTCATTTACATCATGTTGCAACTATGCACTTGTCACTTTATCCGGTTAGTATTGAGGATGCGGATTTGTCATAGATTGTGTTAAGGGAAGTTAAAGATACCCTGAGTCACCTATAAAACCTGTCTAAAATTCTGCTGCTCCAAATAAAAAATGACTCGTATTTCAGTTTCAGTAATTCTTCTCACCAGTTGAGGGCAGAAGAGAGTCCAAACCCAGAATAAGAACAGTTACACGCTCCTCCCCCCCAGGGTGAGCGATTATTTTAAATGCAGGAGTGGAAAAGAAATATCCTGCAAATGTGCTTGTTCTCACTGGTTGCATAATTTGAAGCGATTAAGTCAGTTAGGCCTTCTTCCCTTCAGGGACTGGCAGTGGAGGTTGATTTTAAAAGCCACGCCGTTGCTTCAAACTGTTATTTCAGAGCTTGAGAATACCTGCCTGAGTCTCTGTTCTGAAGTGGGCATAGACATAACATCTAGGAGTAACATCTAGGAGTAACATCTAGACATAACATCTAGACATAACATCTAGGAGTAACATCTAGACATAACATCTAGACATAACATCTAGGAGTAACATCTAGACATAACATCTAGGCATAACATCTAGGAGTAACATCTAGACATAACATCTAGGAGTAACATCTAGACATAACATCTAGGAGTACCATCTAGACATAACATCTAGGAGTAACATCTAGACATAACATCTTGGAGTAACATCTAGACATAACATCTAGGAGTAACATCTAGACATAACATCTAGGAGTAACATCTAGACATAACATCTATGAGTAACATCTAGACATAACATCTATCTTGGAGTAACATCTAGACATAACATCTAGGAGTAACATCTAGACATAACATCTAGGAGTAACATCTAGACATAACATCTAGGAGTAACATCTAGATATCTATAAATCTGCGTGTGAAATCCTGTCTGAATTTGTAAGTTCTCATAGCACCCTGAGTATGTCTATAGGCTGACTCATTTACACTGATGTCTTGTGGCACATGCACCAATACAGGGTGACTGACTGGACCAATTTGGACTAATTGCTTTGCTGAAGCAGATAAAGACAGATTTTCTTACCTGGGAATGAAAGGCCTCTGGGATAAGAACCAGTCAAAGTACACCTGTCAAATGACACAGTACGGGCAACATGAGATGCAGGATTTCTGCCACTAATTGTAAAAATTGTTTCCTCAATCATTAGAATTTGTTCTCAATCGGCCTACCTGGATAATTAAAGGTTAATTCCAGTGAATGATGTTCTATATGCAGTGTGTGTGTGTGTGTCCAATGTCTTCAACACCACTCGTTTTCAAAGTTAATGGATAAAATGAATAGTATTGTTTCAATGATTTAATCAAGACTTAATGGGGAAGAAAGCAGCAACAGATGATATGATCAATGGACCACCCTGCATGTGGGAAAAACAGAACCGTTAAAAAAGAATCTTTAAAACAGAACCTTTAAAACAAAACCTTTAAAACAGAACCTTTAAAACAGAATTATAGACAACACCGTTCACAGAGCCACCAAAACTCAAACACAGAGATATCTAGAAGCCTCCATGCTGTTCTACCTTGATAGAACCTCCAGGCCACTACAGAGATATCTAGAAGCCTCCGTGCTGTTCTGCCTTGATAGAACCTCCAGGCCACTACAGAGATATCTAGAAGCCTCCGTGCTGTTCTGCCTTGATAGAACCTCCAGGCCACTACAGAGATATCTAGAAGCCTCCGTGTCCATGGGTCCGGACAAAAAAGTTAGTTTTAGTCACCAATGCCTGTGAGGTCACCTAAAATGTAATCACTTTTTTTATAAAGCCCTTTTTAGCATTCACTAATTACACTATATGACTTTTACATGCCATATACTGTAAGAGCATTCACTAATTACACTATATGACTTTTACATGCCATATACTGTAAGAGCCTTCACTTATCACACTATATGACTTTTACATGCCATATACTATAAGAGCATTCACTAATTACACTATATGACTTTTACATGCCATATACTGTAAGAGCATTCACTTATCACACTATATGACTTTTACATGTCATATACTGTAATAGCATTCGAATAACGCACTTTGTTTATTTCCAAAAGAGAGTTAGGCAAGCAGTGACTTGTAGTCAATAGCTCGAACTCACTACACAATAGTTAATCACAAGTATCTTTTGACTGTCACCAGCACCGTTTATCTGTCACTACACAGAAAACCGAACAAAAGGGCTGAGAAAGACGTGACTTCCTGTAATGCAAAAGGGCTTTTTTGCATGACTAAGAAAGGCTGTTCGCCACCTGTTGAAAGAGGAAGTGTAGCAACCTTGAAACAATGTCTACATCTACAAAGCTGATGTACAGGGTAGGTGTTTCTGAATTTACAACATAACCAGGTGACACATGACAAAGCTAATGTACAGGGTAGGTGTTTCTGAATTTACAACGTAACCGGGTGACAAATGTCCGCAATCTTTGACACACTTTTGTTGAGAATTCAGTCAACCTCTATTTAACATGGCTCGATTCTACCTACTTAGCTACTGCTGTCTGACACATAAAGCGGTTTTATATCAACCATAGACTGTGTGTGTGTGTGTGTGTGTGCGCACTCGTGTGTGTGTGTGTGTGTGTGTGTGTGTGTGTAAATGGGAGGCCAGCATAGCCTGGCATCTGACCTTTGACTCTGCTGTGTCAAAAGTTTGTGGCACAACATTGCCCTCCTTGTTCTGGTAACTTTTGCCAATTCCAGGGATCTTCCCCACAGGTCACGAACCTAGCGTGTGATGGGTATTATTGTAATATGGCTACAGCCTTGAACAGTTTTTACACACAAAAGTAAGCAGTGTTATAATTTTTTTGGTATTCTTCAGAACTGATACAACTACAAAGACTCACACACCTGTAAGTCTACCTTTAAAAAGCCTCTGAATCATTCACAGTCAATCATCAGGCTTGACAACTAAACATTTCAACTGGATTCCTGGACGGCTCGGCTCTTTCGCCTTTCTTTGTTTACCCCGAGGAAAGATCATTTTTTTCCATCAAAGTGTTTAATCTAGGAATTTGTCAGAGAAACTCTCTGTTGGAGCTTAACTTGGTAGCGCATGTATTCCGCCCTGTACAAACAGATGGTTGTTTAATATTGCTCTAGTTGGGGCCTCTGCTAGCTGAATCGGCCCAACTGTCAACTTGTTCTCTCTTTCTGACATCCAACATTCCCTCTTCCTTCAGGCTCCTGAATATGAAGGAAGATACCGAACATTTGCTAATCCATTGTGCTCTTGGGTCTCTTCTTTGTCAGACTCTGTGAAGCAAATTAAAGCAATGGCTGTTATTTCTTTCTTCCCCTGTGTTTGAAGTATGTTTGGGCTATTGCGTGAACAGGAATATGAATGTGCTCCTCTGCAAGTGTTTCGTGTTTTGGAAAGAGGAACAAATGCTGCTATGGAGTCCAAATGTGCTCTTACCAGGTAACTGCAGCTACCAGAGACTGCTCCTACCAGAGACTGCTCCTACCAGAGACTGCTCCTACCAGAGACTGCTCCTATCAGGTAACAGATACTACCAGAGACTGCTCCTACCATCGACTGCCTCTACCAAAGACCACTTCTACCAGGTAACTGCTCCTACCAGAGACTGCTCCTACCAGAGACTGCTCCAACCAGAGACTGCTCCTACCAGAGACTGGTCATACCAGGTAACTGCTCCTACCAGAGACTGCTCCTACCAGAGACTGCTCCTACCAGAGACTGCTACTACCAGAGACTGCTCCTACCAGAGACTGCTCCTACTACAGACTGCTCCTACCAGAGACTGCCTCTACCAGAGACAGCTCCTATCAGAGACTGCCTCTACCAGAGACTGCTCCTATCAGAGACTGTCTCTACCAGAGACTGCTCCTACCAGAGACTGCCTCTACCAGAGACTGCTTCTACCAGAGACTGCCTCTACCAGAGACTGCTCCTACCAGGTAACTGCTCCTACCAGAGACTGCTCCTACCAGAGACTGCTCCTACCAGAGACTGCTCCTACCAGGTAACTGCTCCTACCAGAGACTGCTCCTACCAGGTAACTGCTCCTACCAGAGACTGCTCCTACCGTTTGTTTTGGGTGGCCCTGTGACCCTTCAAACAGGTGACCTGAGCACACATTTCTCCTGGACAATTATCCACTCCTCTGATGCTAACCTTTATATAACCTATGACCTAAATGGCTTAAGTGCCACTACTTACTTACAAGAGATAACATCATTCACGTCAGCTGGTTTATGTTAGAAAACAGAGAACAATGTCAGACACAATTCTTCATTAATCATTAACAGCTTTTATGGTCGAGCCTGACATGTACCATATTATAATTTATTTCTCTGGAAACTAATAAGACTACTGAGTATATAAATGTTGAAAAAGTTCAAGGACTCTAATTGGCAAATCTTTCATTTTCTAATAAAGATATTTTTTCCAGGAATTCTGTGTACCTCATGTGGCTTTATTCCTTGTCTATACATATTTTAAGATTCTTCCATGGTTAAGTTCTTCATATAAAACAGTGGTTCTTTCTGCTTGCTATGGGCAGAGTAAACAAAACACTGAAATAGCATATGGGTATTTGTTGACCAAAAAGGTGCAAATACAGTATGAAAGAACATTCATTTTTATTTTTGCCTTTTCTGTTTGCCAGTCACATTCTACGCCCTACTCAACAAAAATCGGACAGGAAATACATTCAATAAGACATTTGTTTGTCTTGATCTCCTAGCCTGGTGCAATTAAATTATTCAAAAATCTTGAAGTCAACTTGAAGCTCTGTCCCTCCAAGACACAGTTTTCACTCGGACATCGAAGAATACACAGGGATTGTAGAGAGATAAGAGAATAGGGCAATAGGACAGAGGACCTGAACACACTAATCTGCTGGATTACAGAGAGATAAGAGAATAGGGCAATAGGACAGAGGACCTGAACACACTAATCTGCTGGATTACAGAGAGATAAGAGAATAGGGCAATAGGACAGAGGACCTGAACACACTAATCTGCTGGATTACAGAGAGATAAGAGAATAGGGCAATAGGACAGAGGACCTGAACACACTAATCTGCTGGATTACAGAGAGATAAGAGAATAGGGCAATAGGACAGAGGACCTGAACACACTAATCTGCTGGATTACAGAGAGATAAGAGAATAGGGCAATAGGACAGAGGACCTGAACACACTAATCTGCTGGATTACAGAGAGATAAGAGAATAGGGAAATAGGACAGAGGACCTGAACACACTAATCTGCTGGATTACAGAGAGATAAGAGAATAGGGCAATAGGACAGAGGACCTGAACACACTAATCTGCTGGATTACAGAGAGATAAGAGAATAGGGCAATAGGACAGAGGACCTGAACACACTAATCTGCTGGATTACAGAGAGATAAGAGAATAGGGCAATAGGACAGAGGACCTGAACACACTAATCTGCTGGATTACAGAGAGATAAGAGAATAGGGCAATAGGACAGAGGACCTGAACACACTAATCTGCTGGATTACAGAGAGATAAGAGAATAGGGCAATAGGACAGAGGACCTGAACACACTAATCTGCTGGATTACAGAGCCTGGACAGGTCAGACAAGGCAAAGAGAGGAAGACTAAGATAAAAGACTTTGGAAGCGCAGCTAGCCGTCTTGATACAGGCGATGGAGCCAACGCTGGAACGCCCCGAACAGCAGGTTTGTACCAACACGTTCCATGGACCCCACAATGAGATGTCTGTGGTCAGTTCAGAAGAACTCTTTGTGCTTCACACACACTTCACTCTCTCTCTCTTCTTCCCCTCTATCTCTCTCTCCTCTCACGTTCTCTCGCTTCTGTTTCCCAGTTTTGTAACTTTTCTCTCTGCGGCGACACGGTGGTGCGGTATGTTTCAGGTCTTTGGGATTGGGTGGTCAGGCGGCATTTCCGTCCCTCTCTGCGTCTCCCTCCTTCTCTGCGTCTCCCTCCCTCTCCTCGTCTCTGTGGGGAGTGCACCGCTCTTAACATCCATCAAATATCAATTAGGGACAGAGTGCTAAAACGTGGCAGGGGTCTTAGATGTTCCTCAGGTACAGCACGGCATGTGCTTAACTGTCCACAGGGACGGGACTCCGGTAAATCTCCGGTTTCCTCACAGGAAGAAGATAAGTAGAGGAGTGAAATGGACTTGTTTTCTCGCTCCATCTCTCTGTTTTTGCATCTCTCCTCTTCCTTCCTTCCTCTCTAGCACTCTGTAATTCGTAAACTTCGAGGCCTGTCACAATTTCAGGCTTACCCCGTATCACGAGACTTTGGTTGTAGTTGTCGTTTAAGATGTCGCTATAGTGCACAGACACTAGTGTGTTGTGAGAGGCACGGTTGAAGTTTAAGTGTGTGTGTGTGTGTGTGTGTGTGAGGCACGGTTGTCTACATGGGAGATGGAACATGCTATGGCACTCCCAGAGGTTGGAGAGAGGTTCCCTTGTCTTGAAGTTTAAGATTGTGGATGTTTACAGTAGATGCAGGGAGTGGGGATATGAGTACCTTGGTATCTAATAGGTATCGCCCATCTTGATCATGGGGGCCCCTGGACTGCCTCTAGGATGCGGTGGGGGCCCCTGGACTGCCTCTAGGTTGTAGTGAGGGCCCCTGGAATGCCTCTAGGATGCGGTGGGGGCCCCTGGACTGCCTCTAGGTTGTAGTGAGGGCCCTTGGACTGCCTCTAGGTTGCAGTGGGGGCCCCTGGACTGCCTCTTGGATGCGGTGGGGGCCCCTGGACTGCCTCTAGGTTGTAGTGAGGGCCCCTGGAATGCCTCTAGGATGCGGTGGGGGCCCCTGGACTGCCTCTAGGTTGTAGTGAGGGCCCTTGGACTGCCTCTAGGTTGCAGTGGGGGCCCCTGGACTGCCTCTAGGATGCAGTGGGGGCCCCTGGACTGCCTCTAGGTTGTAGTGAGGGCCCCTGGAATGCCTCTAGGATGCGGTGGGGGCCCTTGGACTGCCTCTAGGTTGTAGTGAGGGCCCCTGGACTGCCTCTTGGTTGCAGTGGGGGCCCCTGGACTGCCTCTAGGATGCAGTGGGGGCCCCTGGACAAGACATTTTTGAATTCCCCTGATCTTTAATACCAGCAGTGTGAGGCGACGTTGTGTTCTGCGTTAGCCCAAAAGAGATTAGCTAGATGCAATTACACGGTCTCACTTTTATCCTTTCTACCTCTCTATGCAGCCAATAGGGTACCATAATGCGTTCATAATTTGTATTGACTTGGTCATACTCATGACAGAGGAAATACTCAACCTGGGATAAAGGAGGTCGATTTGTCCTCATCACAGTGTTTAGCCAACACAGATTCAGGCTTATTTTCATCTCAGCAGTGGATGTCTCCCAACCACCTCATCCATGTAACCACGGTAACGTTCCTCAGACCCTTTGGCGGTTCCATGATAGACCAACCTGCCACCACCTTACCAGCACGAAGCATGAGAGACTTTGTTGGACAGTGTTAAGTCTTCTATTTCATTATCCTCCGCTTATTGCCTCTCAGCACGGCCTGTGACAAGTTGGTGCGGAGGACAGGTTGGGTTGTGTCATACCTTCTATTAGAGGTGAGCAGGATATTCCAGCAGGCCTACCAGGGGGATTCGCCATTATTTGGAACAGATGGCGACAGGTAGAGACGAGTCATTTGAACAAAGCATTGAGGTTACTTGAACATATAACATAGGTCATTTCCTTTGAACAGATAGTCGATTTGGATTCTTTCACCTAGACGAAGTAGGTAAATCAGTGTTTTGAACAGGCCTACACCTTTCCCTCTACTGGACAGGTTGTGGTACTACATCATGCATCTCACAGAGCTGGCAAATCACTTGTAATGTACATATTTGACAATATGTACTAACATTTATATTTATTTTGTCCACTTCCAGGTCGGTTCATCTACCATTGGTTGGTTATAATTAATTAAGTGCAATTAATCCCATTTAAAATAAATGCAATGTATTGATTAAAAAAAGAATGTTTTTAGTTAATCTTTGAAAATGTCAATGAGGGGAACCGAATAAACAACTCAAGGCCAAAACAGTGGAGTATTTTGATATTGCTCGGTCACGAGTTAGTAAGCAGAGCTCGCTTACCCTCCAGTGAGTCTAATCACGGACGTGAGAAATTGCAACCCTGTGACAGTTGATGCTAAATCCGATTGGAGCTGCGGCAAAAAATAAACACATGTGATGTTAGTGGAACGTTGCACATTTGTATCAGCAATAATATAATATTTGACCATTCATAATTTAGATAACTACGCAAACAGCAATCACAGACCACCAATTAGTCATTTCTCTTTAATACATTAATTACACTGACTAAAAAATATGCACAATTTCTTGATTTGTGGACAATCCATTAAAATAAAGTATTTTTCCCGGAGCTGTTTAGAGGAGAACTTTTAGATGAAAACGTCTTTGCAGTTTGGATGTTTCCCCTGCCGTGTCCCCCATACTTTTGACACCTCCAGGAATACCGGGCCAACCCCTCGATTGCTTTTCCTAGGCAGCTGGCACATTCTGAGGGTCCCTGTGAAGTACAGAGTTGGCGAAGGCAGCGGTCAGGGTTTCTGGGAACTCGCCAATGGACCGGCCCGGTGTGCAATAGGGCATTACTCCCTGTGACCCGCTGCAGACATGTCAGAGACGTTAGTCACCCTCCACACCAGGAATCTAAGGAGGAGAACACATCTCTGTTATCTGTCCCAAAAACCCAAAAAATGCTGAGGGGAGCTTTGATGAACATGAGGAAGATATGTCTGTGGAAATGGGTGGGACTTTGGAAATGGGTGGGCCTGTGGAAACGGGTGGGACTGTGGAAACGGGTGGGACTGTGGAAACGGGTGGGTCTGTGAAAATGGGTGGGCCTGTGGAAACGAGTGGGACTGTGGAAATGGGTGGGTCTGTGGAAATGGGTGGGTCTGTGGAAACGGGTGGGACTGTGGAAACGGGTGGGTCTGTGGAAATGGAAACGGGTGGGACTGTGGAAACGGGTGGGACTGTGGAAACGGGTGGGACTGTGGAAACGGGTGGGTCTGTGGAAACGGGTGGGACTGTGGAAATGGAAACGGGTGGGACTGTGGAAACGGGTGGGACTGTGGAAACGGGTGGGACTGTGGAAACGGGTGGGACTGTGAAAACGGGTGGGTCTGTGGAAACGGGTGGGACTGTGGAAACGGGTGGGTCTGTGGAAACGGGTGGGACTGTGGAAACGGGTGGGTCTGTGGAAATGGAAACGGGTGGGACTGTGGAAACAGGTGGGACTGTGGAAACAGGTGGGACTGTGGAAACGGGTGGGTCTGTGGAAACAGGTGGGACTGTGGAAACGTGTGGGTCTGTGGAAACGGGTGGGTCTGTGGAAACGGGTGGGTCTGTGGAAACGGGTGGGTCTGTGGAGGTTTCTCACTCCACACTTTAGATCCTATGTCAACCAGAACGCCACATTGAGGCCCGATCCAAAGTATTATCATAAGATGAGGCCCATCTGCTCGACTCACATCAAACAAAGATAGTGTGTTTAAGCAATATGCTGTAACAATATGAATTATACGTCCTCCTGCTGGAACGGCCGTGAGGAGAGCTTGGTGTGTTCCCTCCAAAATCACAAATAAACAATATACTGCAAAGTTGTCTTTCTTGTTGTGACTTTGTAGTTAATGGGCAGCTGGGTCCCACAGGTCATCGTTTCCGTCTGCAAGGCGTTAGCTGAGGTAGTCGAACAGCGTTCATTAACACAAACCCCTAATAACGCTGAGGTAGTCGAACAGCGTTCATTAACACAAACCCCTAATAACGCTGAGGTAGTCGAACAGCGTTCATTAACACAAACCCCTAATAACGCTGAGGTAGTCGAACAGCATTCATTAACACAAACCCCTAATAACGCTGAGGTAGTCGAACAGCATTCATTAACACAAACCCCTAATAACGCTGAGGTAGTCGAACAGCAGTTCATTAACACAAACCCCTAATAACGCTGAGGTAGTCGAACAGCATTCATTAACACAAACCCCTAATAACGCTGAGGTAGTCGAACAGCATTCATTAACACAAACCCCTATTAACGCTGAGGTAGTCGAACAGCATTCATTAACACAAACCCCTAATAACGCTGAGGTAGTCGAACAGCATTCATTAACACAAACCCCTAATAACGCTGAGGTAGTCGAACAGCATTCATTAACACAAACCCCTAATAACGCTGAGGTAGTCGAACAGCATTCATTAACACAAACCCCTAATAACGCTGAGGTAGTCGAACAGCATTCATTAACACAAACCCCTAATAACGCTGAGGTAGTCGAACAGCATTCATTAACACAAACCCCTAATAACGCTGAGGTAGTCGAACAGCATTCATTAACACAAACCCCTAATAACGCTGAGGTAGTCGAACAGCATTCATTAACACAAACCCCTAATAACGCTGAGGTAGTCGAACAGCATTCATTAACACAAACCCCTAATAAAAGTCGAACCCTAATAACGCTGAGGTAGTCGAACAGCATTCATTAACAAACAAACCCCTAATAACGCTGAGGTAGTCGAACAGCATTCATTAACAAACCCCAAACCCATTCATTAACACAAATTAACGCTGAGGTAGTCGAACAGCATTCATTAACACAAACCCCTAATAACGCTGAGGTAGTCGAACAGCATTAACACAAACCCCACGCTGAGGTAACACATTAAACAAACCCCTATTAACGCTGAGGTAGTCGAACAGCATTCATTAACACAAACCCCTAATAACGCTGAGGTAGTCGAACAGCATTCATTAACACAAACCCCTAATAACGCTGAGGGTCGAACAGTCGTAGTCGAACAGCATTCATTAACACAAACCCCTAATAACGCTGAGGTAGTCGAACAGCATTCATTAACACAAACCCCTAATAACGCTGAGGTAGTCGAACAGCATTCATTAACACAAACCCCTAATAACGCTGAGGTAGTCGAACAGCATTCATTAACACAAACCCCTAATAACGCTGAAGCTAAAAACATAGAACTTCAAATTTATTTTTTATATCACAAGCTTGCTTTTCTTTCTGTGCTGAAATTCTTCTTTTTGTTGTTTTTTTCTGCCCATACCGGCTGTCTAATATAACAGTCTATTTCTCTGTTGTGTTGTGTCCTGTCTCAAACTGTTGTCATGGTTGTAGCGGGTTCCAGGGGGTACTCTTTATTTTTGTTTCATATTTATGGAGGATTTTGTCAAAGTGCTGTAATGATTTAGAGCAGTCCTGCTGGTTGACGAGAGATACAGAGATGAGAGAGGGAGTGAGAGACGGATGAGAGAGGGAGAGATGAGAGCGGGAGAGAGAGAGATAGATGAGAGGGAGTGAGAGAGCAATGGGTAAAGAGATACAAAGCAGAGAGAAAACCAGTTAAATGTAATTGGTATTATTAAAATGTTATTCTAAATAATTGTAACTTTTTTATTGGTGTTGTATTTCATTTCCAAAGCTTTGGTAATCTAAACAAAGCCCATTGAATTGATTTACAGACTCACACAGAAGGAGAGTATGTTCATGCATTTTATGATTTGGTTTCCCAGCAAACAGGCTTGTAAAACACACGTATACATATATAGGTCAACTTGTAGCAACCTTGCAAACACCCAAAACGTGTCCAGCGTGAGATCAGGTCATGGAAAGTCGCTCCTGGCTGGATCTGAGGCATAGTTTGGTTTACATAACACCTGAGAAAGTTGTGTTTCTATCCAAACATGTGAAGGAAGGAATTTGGATTAAGAGAAAACCCACACATTATGACCATACACTGTCTTGACCTGGCAACACACTGGACATTCTGATGTACTGGACATTTTGAACTTCTACCTATACAGCTTCATGTTTCCAAACGCACATATGGAATAGCGATCACCTTAGAACAATTGGGTTTCACTGGGAAATGTTTCAAAAGTCAGAGTCAGAACAGTCATAGGAGAGGGTTTGAGCCATAGCTTTAATCAGTTTGAGGTGGGTTGTGACTCTGACAGCTGTGTTAGCATATTATAGTATCTGTTAAACGTGATGTGTTGTGACTCTGACAGTTGTGTTAGCATATTATAGTATCTGTTTAAACGTGATGGGTTGTGACTCTGACAGTTGTGTTAGCATTTAATCATATCAGTTTAAATGTGATGGTTTGTGACTCTGACAGTTGTGTTAGCATATTATCATATCCGTTTAAATGTGGCAGGTTGTTACTCTGACAGTTGTGTTAGCATGTTATCATATCAGTTTAAACGTGATGGGTTGTGACTCTGACAGTTGTGTTAGCATGTTATCATATCAGTTTAAATGTGATGGGTTGTGACTCTGACAGTTGTGTTAGCATGTTATCATATCAGTTTAAATGTGATGGGTTGTGACTCTGACAGATGTGTTTGCATGTTATCATATCAGTTTAAACGTGATGGGTTGTGACTCTGACAGTTGTGTTAGCATGTTATCATATCAGTTTAAACGTGATGGGTTGTTACTCTGACAGTTGTGTTAGCATGTTATCATATCAGTTTAAATGTGGCAGGTTGTGACTTTGACAGTTGTGTTAGCATGTTATCATATCAGTTTAAACGTGATGGGTTGTGACTCTGACAGTTGTGTTAGCATGTTATCATATCAGTTTAAATGTGATGGGTTGTGACTCTGACAGTTGTGTTAGCATGTTATCATATCAGTTTAAACGTGATGGGTTGTGACTCTGACAGTTGTGTTAGCATGTTATCATATCAGTTTAAACGTGATGGGTTGTTACTCTGACAGTTGTGTTAGCATGTTATCATATCAGTTTAAATGTGATGGGTTGTGACTTTGACAGTTGTGTTAGCATGTTATCATATCAGTTTAAACGTGATGGGTTGTGACTCTGACAGTTGTGTTAGCATGTTATCATATCAGTTTAAATGTGATGGGTTGTGACTCTGACAGTTGTGTTAGCATATTATAGTATCTGTTAAACGTGATGTGTTGTGACTCTGACAGTTGTGTTAGCATATTATAGTATCTGTTTAAACGTGATGGGTTGTGACTCTGACAGTTGTGTTAGCATTTAATCATATCAGTTTAAATGTGATGGTTTGTGACTCTGACAGTTGTATTAGCATGTTATCATATCAGTTTAAATGTGATGGGTTGTGACTTTGACAGTTGTGTTAGCATGTTATCATATCAGTTTAAATGTGATGGGTTGTGACTTTGACAGTTGTGTTAGCATGTTATCATATCAGTTTAAACGTGATGGGTTGTGACTCTGACAGTTGTGTTAGCATGTTATCATATCAGTTTAAATGTGATGGGTTGTGACTCTGACAGTTGTGTTAGCATGTTATCATATCAGTTTAAACGTGATGGGTTGTGACTCTGACAGTTGTGTTAGCATGTTATCATATCAGTTTAAACGTGATGGGTTGTTACTCTGACAGTTGTGTTAGCATGTTATCATATCAGTTTAAATGTGATGGGTTGTGACTTTGACAGTTGTGTTAGCATGTTATCATATCAGTTTAAACGTGATGGGTTGTGACTCTGACAGTTGTGTTAGCATGTTATCATATCAGTTTAAATGTGATGGGTTGTGACTCTGACAGTTGTGTTAGCATGTTATCATATCAGTTTTTAAAGTTGTGTTGATGTTATCATATCAGTTTGTTGGGTTGTTACTCTGACAGTTGTGTTAGCATGTTATCATATCAGTTTAAACGTGATGGGTTGTTACTCTGACAGTTGTGTTAGCATGTTATCATATCAGTTTAAACGTGATGGGTTGTGACTCTGACAGTTGTGTTAGCATGTTATCATATCAGTTTAAACGGGATGGGTTGTGACTCTGACAGTTGTGTTAGCATGTTATCATATCAGTTTAAACGTGATGGGTTGTTACTCTGACAGTTGTGTTAGCATGTTATCATATCAGTTTAAACGTGATGGGTTGTTACTCTGACAGTTGTGTTAGCATGTTATCATATCAGTTTAAACGTGATGGGTTGTGACTCTGACAGTTGTGTTAGCATGTTATCATATCAGTTTAAACGGGATGGGTTGTGACTCTGACATTTGTGTTAGCATGTTATCATATCAGTTTAAACGTGATGGGTTGTGACTCTGACAGTTGTGTTAGCATTTTATCATATCCTTTTAAACGTGATGGGTTGTGACTCTGACAGTTGTGTTAGCATGTTATCATATCAGTTTAAATGTGGCAGGTTGTGACTCTGACAGTTGTGTTAGCATATTATCATATCCTTTTAAACGTGATTGGTTGTGACTCTGACAAATGTGTTAGCATGTTATCATATCAGTTTAAACATGGCGGGTGTGACAGCTGTTCTCTGCTGCCTTTTCCAGGGATACACATAACATTACAAAGCCCATTATTTTTTTGTCCTCAGGACAATAGTATGGGTGTGTGTGTGATTATCTGCAGGAGGGTTTTTATTTGTTTGTTTGTGATGAACCACATTTGTTAAAACCATTGTGAAACCAAAAGTGGTTTAACTATTGGTCTCATTACTTAACCACCCAGTTTCCAGATTTTAAAAAAAACACTGAATGAAAACCAACAATACAGAGTACAGTTCATCAGATGTTCTGCCAGAAAAAGCATGTGTTCCTAGCCAACAATAGATTACATTCAAATGACAGACATCAACGCATTAAACAGTTATGCAATTAAATGTACTGTGACACATTTGTTTTAATTGCTGTTTGTGTGAGATGTTGATTTTAACGACTTTAACATTCCGTCCTTCACACAATGGTAACCAAATTGAATCCATGGTTGTTTTTTAGGGTTCTCAGAGACTCAGAGGAATTGCGTCTGATATTCTTTGACAGTACATTGTTGGTTCTGTGATTTAGAGGTTGTGTCTAGGGTGTTCACCAGGCTTACATGTGTCCAGGCACCGCCCATCCTCAGGTCCAATGGATAAAAGAAGATGCCCACATGTAACTGGAAATGCATGTATGTGTGATGACGTGTGTAGATAAGCTGACATGTCTGGAAATGCATATATTATGTCTGTGTGTGTGTGTGATGTACTTGTGTAGCCATGGTGTGGCCGTAAAACGTCCTCAAATGCCCAAGAATATTCAAGTATGTGTGTGTTTGGACGTGTGCAGAACACCATATGTTCAGGACTATAGAGATGAGCAACCAGGGATGTCCAGGTGAGCAAGTAGGTATGTCCAGGTAAACCAACTGTGAATGTGAGGGAGACCCTGACACATTAAAGATCGTATGTTACTAGCACATTATAGATCGTATGTTACTAGCACATTATAGATCGTATGTTACTGGGACATTAAAGATCGTATGTGACTAGCACATTGTAGATCGTATGTTACTAGCACATTAAAGATCGTATGTTACTAGCACATTATAGATCGTATGTTACTAGCACATTAAAGATCGTATGTTACTAGCACATTATAGATCGTATGTTACTAGCACATTAAAGATCGTATGTTACTAGCACATTATAGATCGTATGTTACTAGCACATTAAAGATCGTATGTTACTAGCACATTATAGATGGTATTTTACTAGCACAATAATGATCGTATGTTACTAGCACATTCAAGATCGTATGTTACTAGCACATTATAGATCGTATGTTACTAGCACATTAAAGATCGTATGTTACTAGCACATTATAGATCGTATGTTACTAGCACATTAAAGATCGTATGTTACTAGCACATTATAGATCGTGTGTTACTATCACAATAAAGATCGTATGTTACTAGCACATTAAAGATTGTATGTTACTGGGACAATAAAAAGATTGTATGTTACTAGCTCATTAAAGATTGTATTTTACTAGCACATTAAAGATTGTATGTTACTAGCACATTAAAGAACGTATGTTACTAGCACATTAAGGATCGTATGTTACTGGGACATTAAGGAACGTATGTTACTGGCACATTATAGATCGTATGTTACTAGCCCATTAAATATCGTATGTTACTAGCACATTAAAGATCGTATGTTACTAGCACATTAAATATCGTATGTTACTGGCACATTAAAGATCGTATGTTACTAGCACATTAAAGATTGTATGTTACTGGCACATTAAAGATTGTATGTTACTAGCACATTAAGGAACGTATGAAAATGCTTTAGCCATTGCTGGTTCTTGGAATGGACAAGTAAAAATGTCTGACATCAATCTAAGTTCAATAAACATCCAGTTCTCTAGCGAGGTGGGGGGGAGGTGAGACTGGTATCCTGTGCTGTTCTTGGGGTGTGAGACTGGTATCCTGTGCTGTTCTTGGGGTGTGAGACTGGTATCCTGTGCTGTTCTTGGGGTGTGAGACTGGCGCATGTATTTTTGTTCACCTTTTTTTGTCTCGTCTGTTCTCTTTCGTTTTTATTTCAGCCGCTCTCATGGTGAGACTAGTAATTCTCATTGTGATACAGTTTGAACCAATAGAATTCGGAGAACTAAGAACTAATTGAACACGTGACTTTCTTTCTCCCTCGCTCCTCCTCTCTCCCTCCTCCTCTCTCGCTCTTCCTCTCTCACTCCCATATGTCTACATTCTCTGCTCCTCTTCCTCTCTTCCTCTCTCCCATATGTCTACATTCTCTGCTCCTCTTCCTCTCTCGGTCCTCCTCTCTCCCTCCTCCTCTCTCGCTCCTCCTCTCTCACTCCCATATGTCTACATTCTCTGCTCCTCTTCCTCTCTCGCTCCTCCTCTCTCACTCCCATATGTCTACATTCTCTGCTCCTCTTCCTCTCTCGCTCCTCCTCTCTCACTCCCATATGTCTACATTCTCCGCTCCTCGTTCTCTGTGGCTCTGACGTAATTCTCTACATTAGTCACAATCTGGGGGGACTGGAGGGAATGTGGCCTAGGCTCCTATTCAGACAGGGAACGCCAAGAAGCAGGAAGGAAACGCTGGATGGGAACGGTTGACGAGACGAGGGGTGCCGCTAGCTACTGTTACCGTGGCGATTAAAGACAGGAATCTCCCTTGAGATATTTCACATGACACGGAACTAATGGCTGATGGCTACTAAGGGTCAGAGGTCCACAATACTGTTAATGGGAAACATTCTCTGTGACGTCTGTGCATGTATGTGTGTGTGTGTGTGTGTGTTTGTGTGTGTGGGATCCATCTATATTACAAAGGTTGCGTAATCCTCAAGTTGAGGTTTCTTTCGTGTTTAGGCATTACTAGTTTAGTCTTACAGTTAGACGTTAGGGCTAGGTTAAGTTTAGGCAGAGAAGTTGAGGTAAGGGAATACAAAACTGATTTTAGATCATCTACCCTGACACCGTCTGTTTAATCACTCCTCCATTTACCCTGACATCGTCTGTTTAATCACTCCTCCATCTACCCTGACACCGTCTGTTTAATCACTCCTCCATCTACCCTGACACCCTCTGTTTTAGCCTTTCCATTTTTCTTTTCATTCCCCATTCTCTCTCGTCACCATACAAGTCAACATCTCAGGCTGGAAAACGTCTTTTGGCACCAGATCAGCTAACCGCTCCAAACCCTTATAATAGGGTACAGTAGCTGTTGCTGGGCCAACTTTGTTTTACTTCCTACTCCTCCCAAAGCAGTCAACAACCCCTGTTTGTCTCTTACAGGGAAATCGGCTGACGGTTGAAGACTACGGTGACATTCTTTCATGGTGCTTTGTGTGTTTGCTGTATATACTTGAGATAAGATAGCTGATATGATACAGACCTGATGAAGCCGATATGGGGGCAGATAAATATTGTGTTTTCTCTGGAATAATAAATCAGATTCAGTGGTCACGTAGTAACAATCCAAAGTACTCTGTAATTACATGACCCAATCAGAACTGTTCAACATGTCAAACAGAAATGTCCTGGTTTTCAGGCAGCACTACTTCTCTGCAGCCTTGTCCTACAGGTAACAACAGGTTTAAGAAACCACATGAGGTCAGAGGTCAGGGGTCAGGGTGAAGTAGGACGTGACTCTGAACGCTAATCCACCCGACTGATTCATGTACAAACACACCTACAGTTGGACTCAGCTTGGGGGCCTTGACACCAGCAGGTCACGTGATTCCACATCGAGGAGTTCACACCACCTGACTGACTGACAGGGTGAAGGTGCAGTCTGGGTCGGGTGGAGGTGCAGTCTGGGTAGGATGGAGAAGAATGTGCATGTCTCTGAGTGTGTTTGGGTGCGTGTGTGCGTGTATGTGTTGCGCGTGTGTGTGTGTGTGCTGGCTTGTGTGAGCGTGCTTCTGTGTGTGTGCGTGTGTGTGTGTGTGTGTGTGTGTGTGAAAGGTAGTTGTCACATCGTTCCACCTCCTCCAACGAGTATACATTCTGGTAACTAGTGCACCACCCGTCTGACTGGCCACAGCTAAAACTGGTTGAGAAGACAATTACTGTAGCCAACGTTCTAGACAGAAACTCTCCTATGTCAAAGAAGTTGAAAATGAAGGCAGACAGGCACTTCAATCAATCAAATGTATTTTATAAAGCCCTTTTTACCACAAAGTTGTCACAAAGAGCTTTTACAAACACCCAGCCTGAATCACTTGTGATGTTGTACCGTTCCTGTGACCCATGACCCCTCAAAGTAAACACACCAGAGTTGACTCTGTGGGTCGACCAGTTCAGGACGACCGGACCCAAATTCAAACTGCAAACTAACAACCATCTTAGAAGACGATTAGCTTTTGTTTGGCTAGTTACACAGGGAAGAGTTGGGTCAACTGACTTTTAGTTCAATCAAGTTTTCATTTTCTACACATAAATGTTCGCTCGTTTTCCTCCCAGTCTGTCTCTCTGATCTCTAGCTTTCTCCTCCGTCTGTCTGTCTCTCTGTTGTTCTCTCTTCTGTCTGTGAGTCCTGTCTCTCAGTTTTCTCCTATCTCTCTCTCCTGTTCACACACTAAAAGGTGCCCACACATAAATCCACTCACAAAAACCCAAACTTACTTGCACTCAGACATATAAATAAACACATGCACACAACACACACACAAGCTAAACAGAGTGAGTGAGTGGTCTGACAGTGTTCCAGCACACTCCTCGTTGGTCCCCAACAGCCATTGGCCAGCAGTCTAGCAAATGAGAAGTGAGGGGAGGAGTTGTACTTCCTGTAGGTTGGTATCTGCTCCCCCTTTCGAGGAATATTTCTGACCTTTCCCGTGATGTTGATTTTAAAAGAGAGTAAGCTTCTTAACTCAAACAGCACTACAGTAAGTGTGTGTGCGTGTGTGTGTGTGTGTGTGTGTGTGTGTGTGTGTGTGTGTGTGTGTGTGTGTGTGTGTGTGTGTGTGTGTGTGTGTGTGTGTGTGTGTGTGTGTGTGTGTGTGTGTGTGTGTGTGTGCGTGCGTGCGTGTGTGCGTGTGGTAACTAGACATGAGCTTGGTGGTTGTCTAAGCTGTGGCCAAGTGTGCTTTCGGGAAACAGGGAATGTTCAGGGAAAGACAGGGCTCCACAGTTTTTCCAAAATAACACTCCCCATAAACGTCAACACATGTACCCTAAAATACATACACATGTGAGATCGAACAGGGGTAACATGTAAAACATTCAAATTATATACATTCCAACCTCGCCCCCAGAGCATGTGACAGCATACAGTGTACATTGGGTCAGGGTTATTGTTATGACAGACTTACGGTACATTTACAAGAATTTCAACTCAGCTCCTAGAATCGGGCAGAGCCAAGGAACATTAGCGAACGCACGAAGAACGCTGTGTAAAATACACAAAGAATGTACCCCATCAACCCCACCTGGGCAAACAATATATACACACAGTACAAGTGAAACGTTTTCACACATCTAGACATTCAACAGTGTTTTTTATTACTATTTTTTCACATTGTAGAATAATATGGAATAACTAAACTATGAAATGACACATATGGAATCATGTAGAAACCCAACACGTTTTAAACTGATTTCTACATTTATGGAGGTTCTAAAGACTTCTCGAGAGAAGTTATGAAGACTTATTGGCCAGGTTCTAGAGACCTGGAGTGGTTCTAGAGACCTTTTGAATAAAGTTCTTAAGACCTGGAAGTTCTAAAGTTTTTTTGGTTACGTTCTAGAGACCTGGAAAGATTCTAGAGACTTTTTGAATACCTGGAAATTCTAAATGTACACAGTTGCTACTGAGATTTAATGTTTGAAATGTACGTGATGCCAGTAAATGGTGCCAGTAAATGTTTATGTTTTCATACATGTTATTAAATAATGTTGGCAATTTTTTTTTATGTGAAACATGGATTTGTGGCACACTAAATTAGGAAAACTGAGTAATTATAAAACATTGGTAATGGTAGCCAGTGATGATGGTAATGTCAGCTGACATAGCATGTTATGAAATGGCTGTGACAGAGTTATTACTGTGTTATGACACTAGAAGTAAAGTGTTACCGTTTATAGTATACAGATATTGGATTTTGAAAGTATCAACTATCTTCATTGTTTTCTAAACAGTTCATGAGTCAAGAAATAGAATCATCTAGACAATTAGAAAGTCGTATTACTGTAGAACAAACTGTTTCCAAATGTTGAAAATTCTTAATATAAATACATGGAACTCGTTTTAGATTCCTGTTAAAAGAGGTACAGAGGAGTTGATGACAGATGGAGTATGTCATCATTGTCACATAGTTTCGACGGCATTCGGTAAAAATATTGGAATGTAAGAACATAGTTCATAGTTGAGTGATAATTCTGATCACCAACACCATGACGACAGCTATTATTACTAACGTTCAGACACAAAACGAAAGCATAAATTACAGGTGTAACGTCATTACATTAAATTTAGATACATTAGCAAAATTGCAGACAATTTGAGCAACAAAAGTACACACATTTAAAATGAATGACGTAGTGCTTTAGTAAACGAGGAATACCAAAGTTTGAGTTAGCAATTTCAAGAATCTGGAACACTAGCAGATTGCAAAAAAACAAGTGCTGGAATGTGCCCTTACAACAATAAAACACAAGTAATTACGAAATCTGTCAGAGGTCTTTAAAATCCAATCACACAGCACAAACAGAACACACAGCACACACAGAACACACAGCACACACAGAACACACAGCACACACAGAACACACAGCACACACAGAACACACAGCACACACAGAACACACAGCACACACAGAACACACAGCACACACAGAACACACAGCACACACAGAACACACAGCACACACAGAACACACAGCACACACAGAACACACAGCACACACAGAACACACAGCACACACAGAACACACAGAACACACAGCACACACAGAACACACACACCTAAGGATCATAACATCAGGGTCTCCTCAATAACACAGACAGGTAACATGGCAGAGTACACACTGTTTGCAGCATATTATTTGTCCCAAATTGGGTCCCAAATAGATTGTTAAATAGAGCCCCAAATAGAGCCACAAAAAGAGTCAAAAATACAGTCAAAAATAGAGTCCCCCAAAAAGTCCCAACTAGAGTCCCAACTAGAGTCCCAACTAGAGTCCCAATTAGAGTCCCAACTAGAGACCCAACTAAAGTCCCAACTAGAGTCCCAATTAGAGTCCCAACTAAAGACCCAACTAAAGTCCCAACTAGAGTCCCAATTAGAGTCCCAACTAGAGACCCAACTAAAGTCCCAACTAGAGTCCCAATTAGAGTCCCAACTAGAGACCCAACTAAAGTCCCAACTAGAGTCCCAAATAGAGTCCCAATTAGAGTCCCAACAAGAGTCCCAACTAGAGTCCCAACTAGAGTCCCAACTAGAGTTCCAACTAGAATTCCAACTAGAGTTCCAAATAGAGTTTCAAATAGAGACCAATTTGCGGTCTGCTAGTTGGCCACAGCAGAGACATAATCCTAAAGTAGTTCATGTTAAAGATGATGCGAACTTTGAACAATAATACAATGTTTTTGTCAGCGTTGATGATTTTCACAGGGGTTTGACAATATAAAAATGCTATTAAAAATAAAGCATTGGCATCGGTAGGAGTTCACTGTACAGGACAAACACAATCCCACCACGCAGATGCCAGAGACCGAATTAGAAGTTGGTTCAACCCGAATGGGTTTCATAAGAGTGGACAGAACGATGTCTAAAAGCGTCCAAGTCAGATTGACCCGCAGATATTCTGGGTCATACGGTCGTTTAAGAGATGTTTGTGTCCATATTGACATTAGCTTCCTCTGTCTGGTTTCTGGGCATGTCTCTGAGCCACTGGGAACATCATAATCATGTCCTCACTCGTCTCCTCCTCAAAACGTTTTAAAGGAGAAGGACTGAGAAGGCAATCTGAATCACTGATAGGTTACAAAAAGAAAAGAGCAGGGAATTAAGGGGAGGAGCCGTTGTACGTGGAGATGCTCTTTTCCCTTCAAACATGTTTTTTAAACTCTTGTGTGTTCTTTTTACTATTGCCTGTATTTACTGCCATTTAGAACTGCTTATAGAGTATATGTAGCCCACAATTTACTGCAAAGTAGTTTATTCATCTTTATTATGATGACAAATTTGAATAAAGTCAACGATAAAGGCATTATTTATAACCACCTTGTTAAAGCACATTTTTAAATAATTAATACATTATCCAAAATGTTGCTAATGAATATCCTTGTTCGCAGTTATTTCATTGGTATGTAAACCAGTTATAAACTGTTGATAAACTGTATATTCAGAAACCTTTAATATAAAGTGTGCCCCTGTTTCTGATGCTCTCTTCAAATGATGTTTTTTGTTAGTGCCTGCTAGTGTCTAGTGATACCACTCGACCACTTATCGGTTTATGGGTCACATGGGAGAGAGGATCTTGGGTGGTCTTCACCTAAATGAGATAGATGTCAGTCCTCGCACCCGTATTCAGCGTTTAAGTTTAGCCACAATGCTGCCATCTAGTGGTGCCTTATGACTTATTTACTTGTCAAATGTGAGGGACTGCTGCCACCTACCGTCAAGAGGGAGAAATGGGAAATACATTACGGAATATTCTCTCTTACTGGGTCAGACAAGAGGAATTCACGCTACCAAGCGGGACCATTAACTTAACCGGGTGGCTTTGATAAGCTATCAAAACAGAGATTAATTATGTGTTTGCGATTGTACATGTTCTTCTGGAGTGATTTTAGTATACACTGAACGTCATGAATGCCACTTAACACCTACCCCCATCATTCACCCTCTCTATGCTCAGCAAAGTGAAACATTAAATACACTTTGAGTAAACATCACACTCAACTTGTTTGAATGGGTAAAGACATTTCAAGTGTAGAATATTACCCATAGTAACCGGCATAAATTACAAGAGAAATAAATAAAGACATCATTGTTGCTAATGTGAGACTTTCTCTCTCCCCTGTCTGTCTGTCTCTCCTCCTCCCCGCCCCTCTCTCCACCATCTCTTTCTCTCTCCCTGGTCTCCCCTCTCTCTCTCCCCGTATCTCTCCTCTCTCTCTCCTGCCTGTCTCTTCTTCTCTCCTGTCTCTCAGGCTGGGGGCACACTTAATGTGAACCATTATGCCACCAAGAAGACAATAGCAGAGACCATGCTGGACGTAGCCTTGTTGTTGGCTAATGCTTCCCAACTGAAAGCAGTTCTGGAACAGGACTCACACTTCACGTACGTGCGTTTGTTTAGGTTTTTCTGAACATTGATATGAAACAATTCAGAATTGGCACTGTGGTACTCTGGCTTTATCAAGGATGAAAGAGTTAAAGTGATCATCCAATCATGGCGATTAATAAGGACGTTATGTTTTGGATTCATCGATTAACCAATAAGGTTTACCATTACAGGTACTTCAATACGGTTCTGATCCTTCTTGGGGCTTCACTGCTTTTGCAGGTGGTGGCTGGGGTTCTGTTTGTTGTCATGGGTGAGTGTTAAAACTAGTCTCCTATAACTGTTCACTATTTTTCCTGATTATGTTTTAGTCGCTTCTGATAATAAATATATTTACATTTATATTTATGGATTAATATTTTTGCTCAATAATACAGCTTTTCAAAACCTTTATGGATTCTTTAGTTATTCACAAATGGGCCCCTTTTGTGTGTCACCTGTTAGCGTCTGAATGTATCCAAAACGACTGTGTACTGACTCCTCATATGCTGTTTGTGACACCTGTTTATAACCACTTCATAATACATTCATAAAGAATAATAGCGGTTATAATTACTGTACATGAAATCTGTGTGTTGCAACTTATTACGTCCTGAACAACGCCTCAACATGAACTTCAATATAACCATGTTAGAAACGGTTTCTTCTGTCAATATCTCAACTCAGTTTATAACGTCTCGTTTGTCTTCGTGTTCCAGCTCGTAAGGACCTGAACGACGTGGCCAACCAGAGAAAGCTAAACGCAATGAACAACACTGCCACCGGGCTAGTCTTCATCACCACCATCATTAATGTCTTCATCACCGCATTCGGAGTGCAGAAGGCTGAACTGTACCAGAAAAATGTAACTCATGTGTGAACTAATAACTGGAGGTGACCTGACCTGGGTTTGTACCGCAAAAGCCTAAATGTCTGCCAGGACCTGTATCTTAAGGACACCAAAACATAAATAATGAAAAATGATACACAATACACAACATGGTCAATAAAAATATACATAATTTACTTTTATGAGAGGACATTTTCATACTATCAATTATTATCTGTTTTAAATGTTTTTAATCAGTAGAAAATAATGTTAAATTGCGTAAAGTTAGTTGATTGTTATATTTATGTGAAATATTATGTAAGGCTTTTGGCTACAGATGATAATATCTCTATGTAGATTTGTTTTAAATCACTGCTTGGTCTTAAAATATATAATTCAATAATATAACTACAAAATATATATTATCCTATGTTTCCATTTATTTTCCTTCTTTCTTTGGCTCAGTAATAAAGTTCTCATATCACACTGTCTGCAATAATCATTTATTTACACAATTTTAGTCGATCACATTATATACTAGGCCTACTACAGATTCTACTACTGTGTCTTGGTCAAAACCTGCATTACTACTAACACTTTTTGAGAGATTAAACTGGAATGGACGTTTGAAATAGGTTTGTAAATACACCCTTAGTACACTCTCTAACAGGGCTACTTGATTTGCTCGTCCATAGTGTGCCCTATATTGTTTGAAATATCTGCCTATTTATTAAAGCTGCACGCATCGTGTTGGTTCTACAATAGTTTGCCACTGAGGACTAGGCCAACCCCTAAAGGGTGCCAGTAACCTGAAGTATGGCGCCGCCCTGCGTCTGATCTGGGAACACTCGTGCACGTGCCCCGGTGGAGTCCGTGGAATGGAGGCTGCTCTCGTGCACGCGCATCTCGATCCTTACGTCACTGGAGCGCCCTGGCTGGCTCGGGGATCTACTGGTAGTGCTGGCAAAAAGAGGACAAATACAGCAACTACTCCGAGAACTGGGGTTCTGTGTTCCACTGGAGCGGGTTCTCTACGGTTAACGGTTCTATCCACCGGATACAGGGATTTAACTGAACTGGACAAACCGGATTTATGAGGAGAACGGAGCTGTAGGCTTGAGAAAGTGAGTTTCAATGATCAGCCATGGAAAGTCTTGGTGTGTGTGTTTAAACGTCTCAATAAAGAGCACTAATTTAGTGTACATGTTTTAGTGTGTGTCTTCTGCTACAGTGGTTTAGTTCGAGTGTCATGTTGTAGTTGTATTGAACTGTGCACTTTAGTGTGGTTGTTCCTACTGGGTTCTTCTGTAATAACGCAATAAAGAAATTTAGAAGGGAAAAGCATGGGGAAAAGATATTTAGCGTGAGGGGACTTGGGTGTCTCGTTGCATTCAAGAGGAAAAGGCGGTGCTTTTGCTGTTTAATGTCTTATTTAGGCGTTCTCTACTGGCACTGGGTGTTCATTAGACTGTCGTGGTCTTATGGTCTCACTGGTCAGCCTCACTGGTCAGCCTCATGGGTCAGCCTCACTGGTCAGCCTTATGGTTGAGTTTTACTGGTCAGCCTCACTGGTCAGCCTTATGGTTGAGTTTTACTGGTCAGCCTCACTGGTCAGCCTTATGGTTGAGTCTCACTGGTCAGCCTCACTGGTCAGCCTCATGGTTGAGTCTCACTGGTCAGCCTCACTGGTTGAGTTTTACTGGTCAGCCTCATGGTTGAGTCTCACTGGTCAGCCTCACTGGTCAGCCTTATGGTTGAGTTTTACTGGTCAGCCTCACTGGTCAGCCTTATGGTTGAGTCTCACTGGTCAGCCTCACTGGTCAGCCTTATGGTTGAGTTTTACTGGTCAGCCTTATGGTTGAGTCTCACTGGTCAGCCTCACTGGTCAGCCTTATGGTTGAGTTTTACTGGTCAGCCTTATGGTTGAGTCTCACTGGTCAGCCTCACTGGTCAGCCTTATGGTTGAGTTTTACTGGTCAGCCTTATGGTTGAGTCTCACTGGTCAGCCTCACTGGTCAGCCTTATGGTTGAGTTTTACTGGTCAGCCTTATGGTTGAGTCTCACTGGTCAGCCTCACTGGTCAGCCTTATGGTTGAGTTTTACTGGTCAGCCTTATGGTTGAGTCTCACTGGTCAGCCTTATGGTTGAGTTTTACTGGTCAGCCTTATGGTTGAGTCTCACTGGTCAGCCTCACTGGTCAGCCTTATGGTTGAGTTTTACTGGTCAGCCTTATGGTTGAGTCTCACTGCCTTATTTAAGGGCCACATGTGATAGAGCTGTCAGATCTGCGTAACATGGGAAGTTCACAAACGTGGGTTCCTACATGGCAAATATACGTGTAGTGACAAATTGGTACTTATACTCGGTCTGGAGAAGATAATATGCATGTTGCTATTTACCCAGATTATTGTAGACACACGTATTATTGTAGACACACGTATTATTGTAGACACACGTATTATTGTGAACATTTTATGAGCGCTCGGATAGACTCTTTATTATAGAAGCGACACGTTTTCCTTCGCGACTTATTTCTGGTGTGGGCTGTCGCAGTTGCAAAAACACACTGTAAAATATCCGTACTGATAAGATAAAATATCCACACTGATAAGATAAAATATCCACACTGATAAGATAAAATATCCGTACTGTAAGTAAATGTATTACAATGTCTGTGTGAGTCGCTTTAAATAAGCATCGGCCAAATAACTCTGTAAATGTTAGACTACAGGGTATTGATGCCTCCCGCTGACATGTCTTTTCCTGCTTGATTACATCCATAATATCTCATTTAAACATTACAACTTCTATATTTTATAACCGCCCTGTGTACTCGAATAGGTAGCGTTTCATAGAAATAACACCAAAGTACCATAATTGTGAAGTGATCTAGTTTAACTCTACAGACACAGCCTTTATTGTGAAATGATCTAGTTTAAATCTACAGACACAGCCTTTATTGTGAAATGATCTAGTTTAACTCTACAGACACAGCCTGGAGCAACAAGTTGCCTTGCTGATAGCGGGGTTTTATCTTATTTATTTAACCGGTATGTTACCGGGTAAGGACAACAACCGGGGACAACAAATACAGGGGATGGAGATGTGTATCTCTAATATGTGTATGTCTAATATGTCCTATGTCTAATATGTCCTATGTCTAATATGTGTAAGTCTAATATGTGTATGTCTAATATGTGTGTCTCTAATATGTGTATGTCTAATATGTGTGTCTCTAATATGTGTATGTCTAATATGTGTATGTCTAATATGTGTGTCTCTAATATGTGTATGTCTAATATGTCCTATATCTAATATGTCCTATGTCTAATAATGTATGTCTAATATGTCCTATGTCTAATAATGTATGTCTAATATGTGTATGTCTAATATGTGTATGTCTAATATGTGTGTCTCTAATATGTGTATGTCTAATATGTGTATGTCTAATATGTGTATGTCTAATATGTGTATCTCTAATATGTGTATGTCTAATATGTGTGTCTCTAATATGTGTATGTCTAATATGTGTATGTCTAATATGTGTATGTCTAATATGTCCTATGTCTAATATGTCCTATGTCTAATATGTCCTATGTCTAATATGTCCTATGTCTAATATGTGTATGTCTAATATGTGTATGTCTAATATGTGTGTCTCTAATATGTGTATGTCTAATATGTGTATGTCTAATATGTGTATGTCTAATATGTCCTATGTCTAATATGTGTATCTCTAATATGTGTGTCTCTAATATGTGTGTCTCTAATATGTGTATCTCTAATATGTGTATCTCTAATATGTGTTAATATGTGTATCTCTAATATGTGTGTCTCTAATATGTGTATCTCTAATATGTGTATCTCTAATATGTGTATCTCTAATATGTGTTAATATGTGTATCTCTAATATGTGTATCTCTACTATGTGTATCTCTACTATGTGTATCTCTAATATGTGTTAATATGTGTGTCTCTAATATGTGTGTCTCTAATATGTGTATCTCTCATATGTGTATCTCTAATATGTGTATCTCTAATATGTGTTAATATGTGTATCTCTAATATGTGTATCTCTAATATGTGTTAATATGTGTATCTCTAATATGTGTATCTCTAATATGTGTATCTCTAATATGTGTTAATATGTGTATCTCTAATATGTGTGTCTCTAATATGTGTATCTCTAATATGACAGGCTTACCCTCACTCAGTGACTAATGCTGTTAAGTGGATTAGTTTAAATGAACAATAGCAAGTATACACTGCCCTAGTCGTTAATGCACTGTATATGTTCAGGATTATACTTTAAATTAATCCTGTTTAATTCGTTATCATCCCCGGCTCATAGCCTTCAGTTGTTTGTCTTGAACTGAGTGACTTTAATGTGTTGCACTCAGTATATTTCAGCCACTGATTTGTGATGACCACGATATGACCGTGTGACTCAAATCGATTAGGGTCAATAGTTCACCTTTCATTCAGCCCTCAATGGCCTCTGCTCAGTAAATGTTTGTATCTCAGCCTATATGTGTGCGTGTTTACGGGAGAGATAAGTGATTATTAAGAAGTATAATTAGGTTGCTGCTGTGAGGGTCACAGATAGAAATTACATTATCCCACCATGCTGTGGGAAGGCCTGGCTCGTTAAGTTTCCCAAACTGGCTGCGGACAATAACTTTTTATTAAGATTGCATGGATCAAGTATTTGATCTGGAATACTACGAATCAATATTCACTAGTTTCATTTAGCAGTGCTTTAAAGCTCACCTGCTATAGGGAATAATGTGGTTCCTGGTCAGAGCTCACCTGCTATAGGGAATAATGTGGTTCCTGGTCAGAGCTCACCTGCTATAGGGAATAATGTGGTTCCTGGTCAGAGCTCACCTGCTATAGGGAATAATGTGGTTCCTGGTCAGAGCTCACCTGCTATAGGGAATAACGTGGTTCCTGGTCAGAGCTCACCTGCTATAGGGAATAATGTGGTTCCTGGTCAGAGCTCACCTGCTATAGGGAATAATGTGGTTCCTGGTCAGAGCTCACCTGCTATAGGGAATAATGTGGTTCCTGGTCAGAGCTCACCTGCTATAGGGAATAACGTGGTTCCTGGTCAGAGCTCACCTGCTATAGGGAATAATGTGGTTCCTGGTCAGAGCTCACCTGCTATAGGGAATAACGTGGTTCCTGGTCAGAGCTCACCTGCTATAGGGAATAACGTGGTTCCTGGTCAGAGCTCACCTGCTATAGGGAATAATGTGGTTCCTGGTCAGAGCTCACCTGCTATAGGGAATAATGTGGTTCCTGGTCAGAGCTCACCTGCTATAGGGAATAATGTGGTTCCTGGTCAGAGCTCACCTGCTATAGGGAATAACGTGGTTCCTGGTCAGAGCTGTGGGGTCAACTATCAAACGTTTGTTAGTTCAACAAGACGGATCTCTCCAACTGAATACAGGATCTGAGAATACTGGGTACTGGGTCAGTGGGTACTGGGTCAGTGGGTACTGGGTCAGGGGGTACTGGGTCAGGGGGTACTGGGTCAGGAGATACTGGGTCAGTGGGTACTGGGTCAGGGGGTACTGGGTCAGGGGTACTGGGTCAGGGGTACTGGGTCAGTGGGTACTGGGTCAGTGGGTACTGGGTCAGGGGGTACTGGGTCAGTGGATACTGGATCAGGGGGTACTGGATCAGGGGGTACTGTGTGTCTGTGTTAATTATGTGTGGACCTCCGACACAAGGCCCCGTCATGTGGAGCTCAGACACCAAGGCCCCGTCATGTGGAGCTCAGACATCAAGGCCCTGTCATGTGGAGCTCAGACACTAAGGCCCCGTCATGTGGAGCTCAGACGCAAGGCCCCGTCATGCGGAGCTCAGACACTAAGGCCCCGTCATGCGGAGCTCAGACACTAAGGCCCCGTCATGTGGAGCTCAGACGCAAGGCCCGTCATGTGTAGCCCAGACGCAAGGCCCCGTCATGCGGAGCTCAGACACTAAGGCCCCGTCATGCGGAGCTCAGACACTAAGGCCCCGTCATGTGGAGCTCAGACACTAAGGCCCCGTCATGTGGAGCTCAGACACCAAGGCCCTGTCATGTGGAGCTCAGACACCAAGGCCCCGTCATGTGGAGCTCAGACACCAAGGCCCTGTCATGTGGAGCTCAGACACTAAGGCCCCGTCATGTGGAGCTCAGACGCAAGGCCCGTCATGTGTAGCCCAGACGCAAGGCCCCGTCATGTGGAGCTCAGACACCAAGGCCCTGTCATGTGGAGCTCAGACACCAAGGCCCGTCATGTGGAGCTCAGACACCAAGGCCCCGTCATGTGGAGCTCAGACACAAGGCCCCGTCATGTGGAGCTCAGACACAAGGCCCCGTCATGTGGAGCTCAGACACCAAGGCCCCGTCATGTGGAGCTCAGGAGCTCATGTGGAGACAGGCCCTAAGTCATGTGTAGCCCAGACGCAAGGCCCCGTCATGTGGAGCTCAGACGCAAGGCCCGTCATGTGTAGCCCAGACGCAAGGCCCCGTCATGTGGAGCTCAGACACAAGGCCCGTCATGTGTAGCCCAGACACAAGGCCCCGTCATGTGGAGCTCAGACGCAAGGCCCCGTCATGTAGCCCAGACACAAGGCCCCGTCATGTGGAGCCCAGACACAAGGCCCGTCATGTGGAGCCCAGACACTAAGGCCCCGTCATGTGGAGCTCTGACAGTAAGTCCCTTTGATTCAATCAGATGATGCTGCAAACTTCCTCTTCCAACACACTCGTCTCTGCCAGGCTATTCTACACAGACTGTCCGTCTGTCTCCAGATGATTCTCTCTCTCTCTCTCCCTCCCTCTCCCCCTCTCTTTCCCCCTGTTTACAGAAGTTATGAAGAGAATAAATACCAAGATTACACACTGTGTATTTGTATAAGTGTGTGATATTTCTGTGTGTGTGTATTATCTTTATGTGTGTGTGCATGTAATATTTTTGTGTGCGTGTGTGTGTGCATTATCTTGATGTGTGTGTAATATTTGTATATGTGTGTTTGTTTTATCCTTTTATCACTCTCTACCTCACCCCCGCACTCTCTCTACCTCACCCCCCACTCTTTCTACCTTAGCCTCTCTCTGTTTCTCTCTACATCACCCTCCCTATTTCTCTGCCTCACCCACTTTTTCTACCTCCCCCACTCTGACCCCCTCCCTCCCCCTTTCTGCCCCCCTTTCTGCCACACCCTCCCTCCCCCACTCTAAAACCCTCCCTCCACCTCTCTGCCCCCCTCCCTCCCCCTCTCTGCCACACCCTCCCTCACTCTGCAACCCCTCCCTCCCCCTTTCTGCCACACTCTCCCTCTCCCCCTCTCTGCCACACTCTCTCTTCTTTGCCTCTCTTGTTGCATCTTGATCAGATCTGTTGCTCTTTGTGTTGTTTTTTTTTGTTCTTCAATTTACTTTAATTATTTTCTTCTATAGATTTTATGTCTGCTTTTCTTTCGCATCGTGTTGCTTCTTTTGTCTTATTTACGTTCTTTGTCTTTGGTTGCATTCATTTCTTCTATTTTCCTCACTGTCCTGTATGTCCCTGTCTTTCTGACAGTTCTGTTATTGTTTATATAATTTATTGTAAGAGCATTCATCTTTAGTGTTTCTGTGCTGAGACCGGGAGAATGGGGCATCTGGCTTTTCCAGACGACCTTGTCTTGGCCCTCAGATGGTTTAACTCCATCAACTCTCTTATTGTGCTTCACTGTGACTCACCAAAAATAATTTAGATGATCGTCATTAGACAGACCACATGACCGAAAGCCGCAGCAAAATGAAAGGATGCCATTGTGTTGTTGGAGGTTCAATCATCCAGATACGCAGTTCATATGTCCAGATACGCAGTTCATACGTCCGGATACGCAGTTCATACGTCCGGATACGCAGTTCATACGTCCGGATACGCAGTTCATACGTCCGGATACGCAGTTCATACGTCCGGATACGCAGTTCATACGTCCGGATACGCAGTTCATACTTCCGGATACGCAGTTCATACGTCCGGATACGCAGTTCATACGTCCGGATACACAGTTCATACTTCCGGATACGCAGTTCATACGTCCGGATACGCAGTTCATACGTCCGGATACGCAGTTCATACGTCCGGATACGCAGTTCATACGTCCGGATACGCAGTTCATACGTCCGGATACGCAGTTCATACGTCCGGATACGCAGTTCATACTTCCGGATACGCAGTTCATACGTCCGGATACGCAGTTCATACGTCCGGATACGCAGTTCATACGTCCGGATACGCAGTTCATACGTCCGGATACGCAGTTCATACGTCCGGATACACAGTTCATACGTCCGGATACGCAGTTCATACGTCCGGATACACAGTTTATACGCATGCACGTTCACACACGCACACAAACACACACACACACACACACACACAGTGAGTCCCTGCCCACCTGTTGACAGGTACAGTGTGTTCTGCTGACAGGGTGTCGGATGTCCTCACATCTGGTGTAGGCAGCCAGGCTGTGTTGACATGGTCCCTCATTTGGATTGGCTGATGACGTACCAGGTGTGTGTGTGTGCGGGTGTGTGTGTCACTGTTTAGAATAGAAGGCATGTTTCTTCTGACGAAAAACTGGGGTGACTCCCTGAAACCAAGTTTATTATGGAGGTGATTATTAGGAAGGTGGGGAAGGGGAGGGAGGTGGGGAGGATGGTGGGCGGTTAGAATAAATAAATACAGTCAGTGACCCAGATAGTGGTGGGAGTCCGAAGAGAAGGAAGGAGAGAGGAGAGAGAGGTGTAGAGAGGAGAGAAAGACCATGTGAGGAGACTGATAATGCTATAACTCTTCATTACACACTTACACCTTCACTGGGACACAGTCTTAGTTTCACAGTGTGATAGACTCTGTTCCGGTCTGTTCTGGTCTGTCCTGTTCTGTTTCGGTCTGTCTCTATCTGTTCCCGTCTGGCCTGGTCTGCTCCAGTCTGTCCAGATTTGTTCCGTTTAGTCTTTCTGTAGTCCTCCATAAGGCTAGTCTGTCTCCTTGACAGAGTGAAACAGCTCCTAGAGAATGGCCCCCTGATGATTTGGTTTTAACTCTTCTCCCTCTGTCCCTGTCTTACAGATTATTGCCTCATCACAGGACAAATGGAATAATTGGATCAGTTCAAAATCACAAGCCAAGGACCTCGGACAGACTGACTGAAGAATCATCCGAGTGCCATTGAGCCACCTTAACCCTTAACCCCCGAGCCAGTGACCCCTTTTGTCCCTGACCTTTGCCCCGTGACCCCCGAACCCTCAGGATGTACAGCGGCCCCCGCTCCGTGTCCAAGATGGAGGGTAACAACGGCAGCAGCCAGAGCCCCGGCCGTTCCCCTCGCCTGCCGCGCTCCCCCCGTCTCGGCCACCGTCGCACCAACAGTACGGGGGGTAACGGCTCCCCAGGAGGCCCCGGGGCCAAAACCCTGTCCATGGAGAACATCCAGTCTATGAACGCCGCCTACGCCACGTCAGGTCCCATGTACCTCAGTGACAACGAGGCCGTCTCCCAACAGGTGAATGGCACTGACCAGGTGTTGGGGCCTTTAACCAATCAGCATTCATGTGAAGGAAATTCTGACTGTTTGCATTAACTGTGGTTCGTTAATTCACTTGAATGCACTATGAACTAGCGTGGTTTGCTGGCAGTAATAGAAAAATACGCAGATAAATAATAAATCCATGTGAATTGTTCTACTCTTCTAATTTCCTCCAGACCCAGGCGTACCCCAACACCAACCATGACGGCAGCCTGCCCAAGAGTACCATGACCCTGGGTCGGAGTGGGGGGAGGCTCCCATATGCGGTCCGGACTACTGCCATGGGGTCCAGCCCCAACATCAGCCAGGGCAGTTCACCCGTACCCAGTGACAGCATAGCGTTTGGTGGGGACAGCTTGTCCTCGTCCCAGTCCGGCCTGCAGCAAGCGGCCACAGTGCCCCACTCCTTACGCCAGGCCAGAGACAACACCATCATGGACCTCCAAGCTCAGCTGAAGGAGGTGCTGAGGGAGAACGATCTCCTCCGCAGGGAGGCGGACGTGAAGGAGAGCAAGCTGAGCTCGTCCATGAACTCCATCAAGACCTTCTGGAGCCCGGAGCTGAAGAAGGAGAGAGCCCTGAGGAAAGATGAGGTGTCCAAGATCTTAGTCTGGAAGGAACAGTACAGAGTGCTGCAGGACGAGACTCAGGTACGACACGGGCTATGAGAGGGGCTATGACAGGGGCTATGACAGGGGCTATGACAGGGGCTATGACAGGGGCTATGACAGGGGCTAGACAGGGGCTATGACAGGGGCTATGACACGGGCAGTGTGTGTGTGTGTGTGTGTGTGTGTGTGTGTGTCTCCGCAGATATATCTCCTGAAAACGTTCACAACTTCATTGGGACTGCGAAACAAAAACTCCAGTGAAGGAATTTCGGCTATTTTAACATCTGACTAAAAGACAGAGAAAGAAAGGGGTGAGGGAGAGATGGTCGGGGCAGAGATGGGCGGGGCAGAGATGGGCGGGGCAGAGATGGGCGGGGCAGAGATGGGCGGGGGCAGAGAGAAAACAAGAAGAAAGAAAAAGAAAGTAGGAATGTAAGCAGCAGGGAGAAAAGGAACAACAAATAAATGAATGTAGAATAAATGTGTTTCATAACTGCCTGGAATGTTGCTGGTGGGTGAGATGGCAAATATTGGCAAATATTGAAGGCTGAGGTTGTCCCCCCCACACTCACACACTCACAAACACTCACACACCTTCTACTAGACACTGCCAGAAGAAACTGGCAGAAACACACAGTAACAGCCCAGAGTTGTCAGAAACACCTAATTGTGAAGTCAGTGAAGAAACAAATAACAGATGCAGCCCATCTCTCTATGACACACTCATTCAGAGAAAAGTTTCGACCCAAAGTCGTTTTGTGCATTTGTACATTATTTATGTATATCAACATAAATAATGAGTCTGAGAAAATAGTGTCTCGAATTGGTTAGCCTGTCTGGAGGACATTAGTGTCTCTAAATGGTTAGCTAGTCTAGAGGACATTAGTGTCTCTAAATGGTTAGTTAGTCTAGAGGACATTAGTGTCTCTAAATGGTTAGTTAGTCTAGAGGACATTAGTGTCTCTAAATGGTTAGTTAGTCTAGAGGACATTAGTGTCTCTAAATGGTTAGCTAGTCTAGAGGACATTAGTGTCTCTAAATGGTTAGCTAGTCTAGAAGACATTAGTGTCTCTAAATGGTTAGCTAGTCTAGAAGACATTAGTGTCTCTAAATGGTTAGCTAGTCTAGAAGACATTAGTGTCTCTAAATGGTTAGCTAGTCTAGAGGACATTAGTGTCTCTAAATGGTTAGCCTGTCTAGAGGACATTAGTGTCTCTAAATGGTTAGCTAGTCTAGAGGACATTAGTGTCTCTAAATGGTTAGCTAGTCTAGAGGACATTAGTGTCTCTAAATGGTTAGCTAGTCTAGAGGACATTAGTGTCTCTAAATGGTTAGTTAGTCTAGAGGACATTAGTGTCTCTAAATGGTTAGTTAGTCTAGAGGACATTAGTGTCTTTAAATGCTTAGTTAGTCTAGAGGACATTAGTGTCTCTAAATGGTTAGCTAGTCTAGAGGACATTAGTGTCTCTAAATGGTTAGCTAGTCTAGAGGACATTAGTGTCTCTAAATGGTTAGCTAGTCTAGAAGACATTAGTGTCTCTAAATGGTTAGCTAGTCTAGAAGACATTAGTGTCTCTAAATGGTTAGCTAGTCTAGAAGACATTAGTGTCTCTAAATGGTTAGCTAGTCTAGAAGACATTAGTGTCTCTAAATGGTTAGCTAGTCTAGAGGACATTAGTGTCTCTAAATGGTTAGCCTGTCTAGAGGACATTAGTGTCTCTAAATGGTTAGCTAGTCTAGAAGACATTAGTGTCTCTAAATGGTTAGCTAGTCTAGAGGACATTAGTGTCTCTAAATGGTTAGCTAGTCTAGAAGACATTAGTGTCTCTAAATGGTTAGCTAGTCTAGAAGACATTAGTGTCTCTAAATGGTTAGCTAGTCTAGAGGACATTAGTGTCTCTAAATGGTTAGCTAGTCTAGAGGACATTAGTGTCTCTAAATGGTTAGCCTGTCTAGAGGACATTAGTGTCTCTAAATGGTTAGCTAGTCTAGAAGACATTAGTGTCTCTAAATGGTTAGCCTGTCTAGAGGACATTAGTGTCTCTAAATGGTTAGCTAGTCTAGAAGACATTAGTGTCTCTAAATGGTTAGCTAGTCTAGAGGACATTAGTGTCTCTAAATGGTTAGCTAGTCTAGAGGACATTAGTGTCTCTAAATGGTTAGCTAGTCTAGAAGACATTAGTGTCTCTAAATGGTTAGCTAGTCTAGAAGACATTAGTGTCTCTAAATGGTTAGCTAGTCTAGAGGACATTAGTGTCTCTAAATGGTTAGCTAGTCTAGAAGACATTAGTGTCTCTAAATGGTTAGCTAGTCTAGAGGACATTAGTGTCTCTAAATGGTTAGCTAGTCTAGAAGACATTAGTGTCTCTAAATGGTTAGCTAGTCTAGAAGACATTAGTGTCTCTAAATGGTTAGCTAGTCTAGAAGACATTAGTGTCTCTAAATGGTTAGCTAGTCTAGAGGACATTAGTGTCTCTAAATGGTTAGCTAGTCTAGAAGACATTAGTGTCTCTAAATGGTTAGCTAGTCTAGAGGACATTAGTGTCTCTAAATGGTTAGCTAGTCTAGAGGACATTAGTGTCTCTAAATGGTTAGCTAGTCTAGAGGACATTAGTGTCTCTAAATGGTTAGTTCGTCTAGAGGACATTAGTGTCTCTAAATGGTTAGTTAGTCTAGAGGACATTAGTGTCTCTAAATGGTTAGTTAGTCTAGAGGACATTAGTGTCTCTAAATGGTTAGCTAGTCTAGAGGACATTAGTGTCTCTAAATGGTTAGCTAGTCTAGAAGACATTAGTGTCTCTAAATGGTTAGCTAGTCTAGAGGACATTAGTGTCTCTAAATGGTTAGCTAGTCTAGAAGACATTAGTGTCTCTCAATGGTTAGCTAGCCTGGTAACTTCCTGTCAGTGAGTTGTTGCACAACAACCCACAAATAGAAAAGAAATAGGAGCAGGAGGTGGAGAGAGAGAAAGAATGAGATGGGGAGTGAGGGAAGGACCAGGAGGTGGGATAGAGAGAGAGAATGAGATGGGGAGTGAGGGAAAGACCAGGAGGTGGGAGAGAGAGAGCAAATGAGATGGGGAGTGAGGGAAGGACCAGGAGGTGGGAGAGAGAGAGAATGGTTTATCAGGGGGTGCCATCTGGGGGTATCATTAGGGTGTGACATCAGGGGGTATCTTTAGGGCGTGACATCAGGGGGTGCCATCAGGGGGTATCATCAGGGGGTATCATCAGGGGGTATCATTAGGGGGTATCATTAGGGAGTGACATCAAGGGGTATCTTTAGGGCGTGACATCAGGGGGTGCCATCAGGGGGTATCATAAGAGGTTTTCTCAGTTGACCATAGATGTGTGTGTGTATTTGGGTTTGGGGGGGGTTGTTCTCTCAGTTTTGCAGGGCATTTCAACGAGGCAGTGAATCATTATTTCTCTGCTTTCTACAGAAAAGGCGTGGCTAGGGGTGATTAGAAAGAAAGACGCCATTTATACCTCCGATGGCGCCGCCCAAATTGACACTCTGAACCCTTTGCTGTGTTTCCGCCATTTTATCAGGGCTGGTACCGTTCTGCTCAGGAGTGAGTGCACTATGTAGGAAACAGGGTGTCATTTAGAACACGGAGGAAGAACAAGGGGAGAAAGGCAGTACTGAGTCACTTGACACTGATGAGTAAAAGTACGCCACTTTCTTCCCACGTGTCGTATCAGAGCATAGCAGAGGGAGGGAACCCTGTCTGGACATAAAGTACTGTGCAAAAGTCTTAGGCGCCATGAAAGTCGAACAAATACGTTCTTCATTAGATATTTCTCCCTTAAAAAGGGGAGCGAGGAGAGGAGGAGGGAGTGTGGAGTGGAGAGGTGAGAGAGGAGCAAGGAGAGGAGGAGGAGGGAGGAATGGAGGGAGTGTGGAGTGGAGAGGTGAGAGAGGAGCAAGGAGAGGAGGAGGAGGGAGGAATGGAGGGAGTGTGGAGTGGAGAGGTGAGAGAGGAGCAAGGAGAGGAGGAGGAGGAGGGAGATTGTTACGTTTCCCTTGTAAAAGGTGACAGAGCCTAAACCCTACGTCATCTGCTGTTTATTTCTCTCTCTCTCCTGCCTCTCTGACTTTCTCTCTTTCTTATGCCCCTCTCTCCCCCTCCCTCTCTCTCTCTCTCTTCTGTCTCTCTCTTCTTTCTCTCCCCCTCCCTCTCTCTCTTCTCTCTCTCTTCTGTCCCTCCCTCTCTCTCCCCCTCCCTCTCTCTCTCCCTCTGTCTCTCTGTCTCTTTGTCTCTCTTTCTCAGTCTCTCCTTACTCAGTCTCTTCCTCCCTCTCTCTCTCACTCTCTCTCTCTCTCCTCTCTCTCTCTTCTCTCTCTCTGACCTTACTGCCCTCTTCATGTTATTTCACGGTTTAGCTCAGATCATTTTTTATTTATTCACACCGAACTTTTGACCTTTGAGAAATGATTCAGCTTGGTTATGAAAATGTGGCGGTTTCATGACCTCTGACCTATGACGTCAGGGATGTTGAACAGAGCACTGATACAGATGCTTCAATAATTTAGTGGATAAACTATGTTTCTGATCCATCCATGGGTCCACCTTCGTTGTTGGTTTAACCAGATAGTGCAGCTTTGCTGTGTCATTCTAACATTTCTGTACCTCGCAATTATGCTGATGTGTAGAATCTCAGTGTGTGGGTGTGTGTGTGTGTGTGTGTTATTGTGTGTGTGTTAGTTTGTATGTGTGTGATGTGACTTTCACAGTTGGCCAATGAAATGCGGACAGTCTGGTTCACCTACCCTTGCTTTGCCCTGGCTATTATAAATCCAATATCTGTCCAATATCTAATTCCCATTTCATATGGTTTTTATTCATAGCTTTATTGTGACATCACATTTGGTCTGGGGTGATTTGGTCTGGGGTGATTTGGTCTGGGGTGATTTGGTCTGGGGTGATTTGGTCTTGGGTGATTTGGTCTGGGGTGATTTGGTCTGGGGTGATTTGGTCTGGGGTGATTTGGTCTGGGGTGATTTGGTCTGGAGTGATTTTCTAGCCCTTTTTGACTGACTAACTAATGAAATTGCCAGCCGCTGTATTTTACACAAAACTGTAATTAGTCCCTGTTTTAAGTTATAAGCTCCCATTAAACTTTTGGTCAACAATATTTTGACCGCCTGTATAGAACGTTGATGACCACGGCGACATCCTTCCGTGAAATGGCTTTGATTCTCATGATCAATCAAGCGCAGATTATTTGAGATGATTTCTAATGGGATTTGAATACTCACAACAAACCGGGATACATTTCTAGTAGAGCGAGAGAGAGAGAGAGAGAGAGAGAGGAGAGAGAGAGAGAGAGAGGCAGACGGAGTGAGAGGAGCGTGTAAGCGTGGGTGTGTGGCTGTAGGTGTTGAAAGTTGTCAGAGGAGTGAAAACAAATTCCTGTCCAGTCTTGTTCGGTCATTTTCCCTGTCGTGACCCGAACCTAAATCAGCTCAATGATCCGTTTACATTCCTGTCTTGTGTTCACTTTAGCTGTCAGGAATCAGAAATATCCTCCTCCGTTAGCTACATGTTTTAGCATAAAGAAATCCTCTTCCTGTGCATTTTTGCTGTGTCTGGTAGTTTCCATAGCAAAGGCTCAGTTTTAGGGTTTCTGCTGAGACAAGAAAGAGACAGAGAGAGAAAGGTCAACTGGTGTTGGCTACTCACATTCCATTGCTCAGCTGATAATGGCATTTCCCATTTCTTGATTAGTATATAAATAAAAAATAGTTGCAGATGGTAGGAGAAAGGGACAAAGGCCAAAATAAAACATCTTCCAAAAACTGCTTAGCAACGAATAACTGCCCCGTGTCCTGCAGATTGTTAGACCTGTCTAATCGTGTTGTGAACATGTCTATCATTTCTCATCCGTTTCTGCTGCAATCTTGCCGGAAAAGCAAATCCCACAATGCTCCTGTTCTTGTCAACCATGTGAATGAGTACAGGTCTCTCTTTCCCTTCTCTGTACTACAGGATTGCTGTATGTCTCTCCTCTGTACTACTGGACTCCTGTATGTCTCTCTTCTCTCTGTACCACAGGACTCCTGTATGTCTCTCCTCCCTCTGTACTACAGGACTCCTGTATGTCTCTCCTTTCTCTGTACCACAGGACACCTGTATGTCTCTCTTCTCTCTGTGCCACAGGACCCCTGTATGTCTCTCTTCTCTCTGTACCACAGGACACCTGTATGTCTCACCTCTCTCTGTACCACAGGACTCCTGTATGTCTCACCTCTCTCTGTACTACAGGACTCCTGTATGTCTCTCCTCTCTCTGTACTACAGGACCCCTGTATGTCTCTTCTCTCTCTGTACTACATGACCCCTGTATGTCTCTCCTCTCTCTGTACTACATGACTCCTGTATGTCTCTCCTCTCTCTTTACTACAGGACTCCTGTATGTCTCTCCTCTCTCTGTACCACAGGACTCCTGTATGTCTCTCCTCTCTCTGTACCACAGGACTCCTGTATGTCTCTCCTCTCTCTGTACCACAGGACTCCTGTATGTCTCTCCTCTCTCTGTACCACAGGACCCCTGTATGTCTCTTCTCTCTCTTTACTACAGGACTCCTGTATGTCTCTCCTCTCTCTTTACTACAGGACTCCTGTATGTCTCTCCTCTCTCTTTACTACAGGACTCCTGTATGTCTCACCTCTCTCTGTACTACATGACTCCTGTATGTCTCACCTCTCTCTGTACAACATGACTCCTGTATGTCTCTCCTCTGTACTACAGGACTCCTGTATGTCTCTCTGTATTACATGACTCATATATGTCTCTCTTCCTGTCCATTTCCTGCCCTCCCAACCTGTCTTGTTTTCCCTTCTGCCCGTCCTCTCTGTGTGTGCTGCCCAGTGACCCACAGTTCAGACAGCATTGTATCTGTCTGTGTGCGTATCTGTGTGTGTTTATTGCCAGATGGTCTATTACCGGAGAGAGAGGCTATACAGGTGTGTGTGTGTGTATGTGTTTGTGTGTGTGTGTCTGTGTGTGCGTGTGTCTGTGTGTCTGTGTGTCTGTGTGTGTGTGTGTGTGTGTGTGTGTGTATGCTTCTCTCATGGATGACTACCCTCATGTAACAGATGGTTAACTAAACATTTTTTTGTATTTGTTTTTCTCATATTAGATATCTACAGGTTAGCCTGTTTCTTTTTTAAGCCATTTCCCCAAATGACCATGTCCTTCTCTGAGAAAGTGATGCCCAAGCCCAAACTAACCCCCAGGTTGATCTAAAGGTTGATCCAAACTAACCCCCAGGTTGATCTAAAGGTTGATCCAAACTAACCCCCAGGTTGATCTAAAGGTTGATCCAAACTAACCACAAAAACTAAACCAGACTAAGACCAGCCAGGAGTATATACCTTTATTCAGTAATCAGTCCCCCCTCTCTCAACCCCAGTAGACCAGCCAGGAGTATATACCTTAACTCAGGAATCAGTCCCATGATTTCATTGGCAGTTAAATGTTTCTGTTTATTTATAAGGACTCAGCAGGCCGGATGCTTCCTGGCGAGCTGGGAAACGGTGGGCGGTTTTGGCGATTATGTGTTTGTTTTCCCACCTTGGGTTTGTGGGATTAGCAGACCCGGTAAGACTGTCCATATGGCTGTGGGTGGGGTGTTCACCTCACTCTATAAGTAAGCTGTGGTACTGTCCTGATCACACACACACACACACACACACACATACTTCCTGCTGCTTGTACCCAGGAAGAGCTCTGACATAGGTGGAGGACTCAGTGGGAACTATGGTTACGGCGAGGCAAAGCAGGCTGGGAAGGCAGGAGGAGGAACTGTTGAGAGAGAGAGGGAGAGGGAGAGAGAGAGGGGGAGAGAGATGGAGCGGGTGAGAGAGGGGGAGAGAGAGAGAGAGGGAGGCAGAGGGAGGGAGGCAGAGGGAGGGAGCCAGAGAGAGGGAGTGAGAGAGTGAGTGGGAGAGAGAGAGAGAGAGTGGGAGAGAGAGAGAGAGAGAGAGAGAGAGGGAGAGAGGGAGCCAGAGGGAGAGAGAGTGAGTGGGAGAGAGAGAGAGAGTGGGAGAGAGAGCGAGAGAGAGGGAGAGAGGGAGAGAGAGTGAGTGGGAGAGAGAGGGTGGGAGAGAGAGAGAGCGAGAGATGGGGAGAGAAGAACATTTCCACGATAACCACTGAGGTCGTCTTCCTGTTCCTTGGTTCCGTTTCAATGTGTGAGTTCAATACAATTTCTATTTATTTAGATGCTGGCCTGTTTCACGTTACTGTGTTTAGTCTAACAGCAATTTACTCCAGATTATTCGCACATACATGCTACATTCCTGCTACATCCCTGCTACATACATGCTACATTCCTGCTACATACATGCTACATACATGCTACATTCCTGCTACATACATGCTACATCCCTGCTACATACATGCAACATACATGCTACATACATGCTACATACATGCTACATTCCTGCTACATTCCTGCTACATACATGCTACATCCCTGCTACATCCCTGCTACATACATGCTACACACATGCTACATACATACTACATCCCTGCTACATACATGCTACATCCCTGCTACATACATGCTACATACATGCTACATCCCTGCTAGATACATGCTACATACATGCTACATGCATGCTACATCCCTGCTAGATACTACATCCCTGCTACATACATGCTACATTCCTGCTACATACATGCTACATACATTCTACATTCCTGCTACATACATGCTACATCCCTGCTACATACATGCTACACACATGCTACATGCATGCTACATCCCTGCTACATACATGCTACATCCCTGCTACATAAATGCTACATACATGCTACATCCCTGCTAGATACATGCTACATGCATGCTACATGCATGCTACATCTCTGCTAGATACATGCTACATACATGCTACATCCCTGCTACATCCCTGCTACATCCCTGCTACATACATGCTACATTCCTACTGTAGCTCACTGTTTGTCCCTGTTCACTAAACATTACCACCTGCCTAATATGCTGTTGGTCCAACACGTGCCGCCAAAACACTGCAGACCTTCCAAGGCATGAACTCTAAAAGACCCCTAAAGGTGTCCTGTGGTATCCGGCACAAAGCCATAGCAGCAATTCCCTGACTATGTCCTGTGATATCTGAACCCAAGACATTATCAGCAGATCCCTGAATATGTCCTGTGGTATCTGAACCCAAGACATTATCAGCAGATCCCTGAATATGTCCTTTGGTATCTGAACCCATGACATTAACAGCAGATCCCTGAATATGTCCTGTGGTATCTGAACCCAAGACATTTACAGCAGATCCCTGAATATGTCCTGTGGTATCTGAACCCAAGACATTATCAGCAGATCCCTGAATATGTCCTGTGGTATCTGGCACCAAGACATTATCAGCAGATCCCTGAATATGTCCTGTGGTATCTGAACCCAAGACATTATCAGCAGATCCCTGAATATGTCCTGTGGTATCTGGCACCAAGACATTATCAGCAGATCCCTGAATATGTCCTGTGGTATCTGAACCCAAGACATTAACAGCAGATCCCTGAATATGTCCTGTGGTATCTGAACCCAAGACATTATCAGCAGATCCCTGAATATGTCCTGTGGTATCTGAACCCAAGACATTAACAGCAGATCCCTGAATATGTCCTGTGGTATCTGAACCCAAGACATTATCAGCAGATCCCTGAATATGTCCTGTGGTATCTGGCACCAAGACATTATCAGCAGATCCCTGAATATGTCCTGTGGTATCTGAACCCAAGACATTATCAGCAGATCCCTGAATTTTTCCTGTGGTATCTGAACCCAAGACATTATCAGCAGATCCCTGAATATGTCCTGTGGTATCTGGCACCAAGACATTATCAGCAGATCCTTCCTGTATGTTGTGAGGTTGAGCCACTCTGGATAGACTTGTTGGTCCAGCACATCACACAGATACTTGAGATCTGGGGAATGTGGAGACCCGGGCAGCACCTTGAACTCTCCATCATGTTCCTCAAACCATTCCTGACCAATGTGTGCAGTGTGGCAGAGCGCATTATCTTGCTGAAAGAGGCCACTGCCATCAGGGAATTCCAACATCATGGAAGGTTGTATCTGGTCTCCCAGGCTGCTTAGGTAGCAGGCACATGTCATATTGACGTCCACATGAATGTCCAGACCCAGGGTTTTCTAGCAGAACGTTGCCCAGAGCATCACACTCAACCGGCGTGTATTCTTCCAACAGTGAATTTTGCTACCTTGATCTTGGCACTTCACCAGTGAGTGGTCATAAGGCTCATCGGTGAAACAGTGGAACCAGCACAATGTCAGAACTTGGCCCATCTGCTTGTCCCACCTAGCTTTCTACAGATGACTAACTGTGATTGGATGGGAGGGTTGTTGCTGCTTGTGAGGAAAACAGGGGTTCACCAATCACATCACAATCAAGACATATGGAAATGTATCGTCAGGTAGTGGTAACTCAGGTTACTTAATTTCACAAAATAGTGTATTCATAAAGTCTCTAAAAATATTTCCCAGTGCTGAAGAAACAACTAGACAATGAACCTTAATGACTTGTGTAGGCCCCATTAGGCCCCATTTGGCCCCATTTGGCCCCATTTGGCCCTATTTGGCCCCATTTGGCCCCATTTGGCCCCATTTGGCCCCATTTGGCCCCATGTGACCCCATTTGACAGAAATAACTTCATGTAGCTGAGGAATTTTTGCCTCTGTCTCTCTGTCTCCCTCTCTGTCTGTCTCTTTCTCTGCTCTCTCCTTTGTCTCGGTCTCACTGCCTTTCTCTCCTCTCATTGTTTATCTCTGTCTCTTGTGCTTTTCTCTTCAGGCAGGCGTCTATGAGGGCTGGCCTTGATTTTACTTTAGAACACTTTCATTTTTTTGTGTCAAACTGTAAAGGCTACAGTTTGAAAAGTTGGAACAACTCTCATCTTTAGAAATCTTGCATTGCTGTCTGGCTGGGAGGCTAATTCTTAACATTCCCCAAACTGTGTGTGTGGACCAAGTGTGTGTGTGTGTGTGTGTGTGTGTGTGTGTGTGTGTGTGTGTGTGTGTGTGTGTGTGTGTGTGTGTGTGTGTGTGTGTGTGTGTGTGTGTGTGTGTGTGTGTGTGTGTGTGTGTGTGTGTGTGTGTGTGTGTGTGTGTGTGTGTGTGTGTGTGTGTGTGTGTGTGTGTGTGTGTGTGTGTGTGTGTGTGTGTGATGCAGTGAGAGCAGACATGTCTACCCGTATATGGACTTGGCCTGCTTGTGGAATATTCTGTAATATCCTGGAAGTTCTAAAGGATCTGAAGACCTGAGAGCTCTAATTAGACCGGGAGGTTCTGAAGACTTCCTGGCCAGGATCTGAAGACCTGAGAGCTCTAGAAGACCGGGAGGTTCTGAAGACTTCCTGGCCAGGATCTGAAGACCTGAGAGCTCTAGAAGACCGGGAGGTTCTGAAGACTTCCTGGCCAGGATCTGAAGACCTGAGAGCTCTAGAAGACCGGGAGGTTCTGAAGACTTCCTGGCCAGGTTCTGAAGACCTGGCTAAAACGGTTCTGAAGACCTTTTGAATAAATATGTTCACAGTTAATACTGACATGTAATGTTTATCTGTAAGTCACATTTATCTGTAAAGTCACCTGGTTGTTATATACAGGTGACAAAACATTTATCTGTAAAGTCACCTCGCTGTTATATACTGGTGACAAAACATTTATCTGTAAAGTCACCTGGCTGTTATATACTGGTGACAAAACATTTATCTGTAAAGTCACCTGGCTGTTATATACTGGTGACAAAACATTTATCTGTAAGTCACCTGGCTGTTATATACAGGTGACAAAACATTTATCTGTAAGTCACCTGGCTGTTATATACAGGTGACAAAACATTTATCTGTAAGTCACCTCGCTGTTATATACAGGTGACAAAACATTTATCTGTAAGTCACCTGGCTGTTATATACTGGTGACAAAACATTTATCTGTAAGTCACCTGGCTGTTATATACTGGTGACAAAACATTTATCTGTAAAGTCACCTGGTTGTTATATACTGGTGACAAAACATTTATCTGTAAAGTCACCTGGCTGTTATATACTGGTGACAAAACATTTATCTGTAAGTCACCTGGCTGTTATATACAGGTGACAAAACATTTATCTGTAAGTCACCTGGCTGTTATATACTGGTGACAAAACAATTATCTGTAAGTCACCTGGCTGTTATATACTGGTGACAAAACATTTATCTGTAAGTCACCTGGCTGTTACCTGGCTGTTATATACTGGTGACAAAACATTTATCTGTAAGTCACCTGGCAGTTATATACTGGTGACAAAACAATTATCTGTAAGTCACCTGGCTGTTATATACTGGTGACAAAACACCTCTGAGAAAATCCAGTGTGTATTTGGAGACAATTGGAACTAAAGAAGTTGGTAGCTCAGTGGTAGATGCTTTGTATGTATGATGTCCTGGGTTCAATCCCCAGCTTCTGCCCAGGTCGCCATTGCAAATGATAAATTGTTGTCAAACCTGGTTAAATAAAGGTTAAATAAAAAAAAATATATATATACACACACTTTTTCAAGCTATACATGGCTAGACGTGTTTTAGAAACTAGTCTGCTCATACAGACCTTTGGCTGCTTTGGTGATCTGGATTGTAGTTTTGAAAATCTTTACAAAATGTTTTAGCCAGGAAACCAATTCGCTACGACGCTTTACCACACAATTGTGTGAATCCACCAGTGGACAAGATATGAAAGTATAGAAAACATCTATTTACTAACATCTAATGGAATTTAGGCTTTCTAGAAATTGACAGAACATATATGGTTTGTATTTATGTGGGTGGATTACATGTTCAAACTAATTCACAATAAATAGCAAACTGACTGTCTGTTTTTTGTGTTGAGTAGCAACAGGAAAGAGCAATTAATGAAGGCTAAGGTAATGATTTATTCACGAGGTAAAGGATGTGGGTGTTGGTGTGTGTGTGTGTATGTATGTGTGAGTGTGTGTGTGTGAGTGTGCGTGAGTGTGTCTGTATGTGTGAGTGTGTGTGTGTGTGCGTGAGTGTGTCTGTGAGTGTGTGTGAGTGTGTGTGAGTGTGTGAGTGTGTGTGTGTGAGTGTGTGTGTATGTATGTGTGAGTGTGTGAGTGTGTGTGTGTGAGTGTGTGTGTATGTATGTGTGAGTGTGTGTGTGAGTGTGTGTGTGTGTGTGTGTGTATGTATGTGTGAGTGTGTGTGTGTGTGTGTGAGTGTGTGTGTATGTATGTGTGAGTGTGTGTGTGTGAGTGTGTGGGAGACTGATGGCTTTACGGTCTCACGTGTCGCTCTTTTCTTACCATACATATTCAACGGTCCACCTGACAGTCGTCACAAACTCTCTGTTGTTCTCTAATAGACCACAGCAACAGATGATTAGATAGATGTGGGAGAGAAAGCAAGGGATGGATAAAGAGATGGAAAGAGGAGGAAATGGATGGACGGATGAAATGTGCAGATAGATAAATAGATAAATAACGGGAGGAAGTACGAGATGAAGTAAGAGAACGGCTTTTGATCCCTGTGACATAGCTGTCCTTTCTGTTGTCATGGACACCAAATCATCCACAGCATCTGATTGGTTCATACTCTCCTCTCTATTAAAAAGTACATTTAAATGCACTTTTAATGATATGCAGTCCCCAATGTAAGTGTGTCATTCTGGACGTGAGTATCAGTCTGAGCTGGACTGGTGTGTAGATCATGTGAAAACATACTGTAGATTTAATGCTACCACTGACACTCAAATTGTTTTGTGATAACGTTTAAGCTCTGGCTGTCACTTGGCCATCACTATATGTCCCGCCTCCTGTTCAATCATAGACAGGACACAGAAGTCATGCTGGCAGACTAGCTACTGAATAGCTATTGTTAGCTTCTGAGCAATAATTGGGTAATAATTGCCAGCTGCCAGGCACAAATTGCCATCCAGTGTTTATCAGACTGTTCTGTCCCACATGGATTAAACTCATTTTCCCACAAGCCTTTGGGATGTCTTAGACGCCAGTCCTCCTATGCAGTGGCAGGGTTCCAGAGACCTGCTGTTAGCCTCCTGCTGCTAATTAGAATTGGCTGCAATCGTTTGTGTCTCTCTGTCTGTTCCTCTGTCTGTTCCTCTGTCTGTTCCTCTGTCTGTCCTTCTGTCTGTCCTCCTGTCTGTCCCTCTGTCTGTTCATCTTTGTTTGTCCTCCTGGTTTGCCTCGTCTGTCATCTCAAGGACTATTGGGTCTTTGGAGCAGAACACCCACTTTCCGGTCCTCAATACTATTTACATAGGTCACACCTCAACCCCCTGTACCTCCCTGTCTGCTAAAATATGTGTTAACAAACTGCACTCTTTGCCAAAATAAATGTATTTATATATATATATATTATTTATATTTTATGAGTTCTATTACGCTCGCCTTTCCTGCGGAAATGACGGTGGTTGCTTTGGGCTAAAAACAGGCTTGTGAACGGTGTGTATCAGCGTTTTGTGTTGATACTGCCACCAGCATACTGGTGACATGCTATTTCATTCACAGACAAAGTTCATTCAATAGTAGGAGAGTTAGCGTAGCATCGTGCAGTGACAGTACACTGGGATTTGAGTCTTGTTTTCTTAATAAATCAATCTCCTTTTTCTATCTTGCTTATTCCCTCTATTCATGCATCTCCATCTCCTCTTTCAATCTTTTTTTTATCTCTCTTCATTTCCTGTCTTTCTTTCTGACCACCACTCTTTCTACACACTAGCTAGATCAGCTAGGCATCTGTTTCTAACCCTGGCTAGTTCCCGTGCTAAAGCCTATGTTGTTAACAGGCCTTCACTGAGGTCAATCATCCAAGCCTGCTTCTTTACTAGAGGGGCAGACATCTGTTCCAGTCCTGCTACAGACACAACCCTCGTTAACACTAACAGAGAAGGTAGCAAGTAGGGAACCAACACTATCTATATTTGTGTTTGTCTGCCTGTCTGCATGTCTGTCTGTGTGCCTGTTTGTCTGCCCGTGTATTTCTATGCCTGCATGTGTGTCTCTTTATCTGTCTGTTTCTCTCGCTCCGTCTGTCTGTTTGTTTGTCCTACATTCGTCTATATTTTCCTTTTGGCTTAGTTCCAGCTGGCTTCATCTATAGCAGGGGTTTACACACATATACCTGACTAGTGGTTCCCGTGTCAGTTACCTCAGGCTGTAGAGGCACTGGGCCTGTCAGAGCCCTAAGCGAGAGCCAGTTGCACATGGTTCTGCCTGCTGGCTGAGTGCACTGATGCGACTGTCTGTCCATTCCGGCTCCGTGGTCGCAGCCGGCTCACCAGGGGGATTGACAGGCTGCTTCGAGGCCTCTGCTAGTGTTTTTGGAATCTCATACGCTGTGTGTCCCCCCCACACACAAATACTTACATGCACATAGACGCACACAGACACACACAGGCACACACAGGCACACACAGGCACACACAGGCACACACAGGCACACACAGACACACGCACACAGGCACACACACAGTTTACACACACAAACATACATTTACATGAAGACACGCACACACTTACACACACCTTTAAACACAGACACACACACACACACACAGATTTACACAGACTGGTGCAAGCCGACTGAGACAAACATAGAATCAGATGTATCTGGTTACTAATCCAACAGCTATATAATCGTTGCCTCTGCAACAGATGGAAACAGAGAGTAAGATTTGGCACTTTAAAATGGATGTCCAACCAAAAATGTGTCATTGTCTAGAAAAACGCCTAGAAAAACTAGTCTGAAAAACAAATAAGGAAAGTGGGTGCGGAAAAATGGAGAAGAATAACTGATGGGTGTGAGTGTGATGATGAAGGTATGATGATGATGAAGGTATGATGATGATGATGGGAGTATGATGATGATGATGAGAGTGTGATGATGAAGGTATGATGATGATGAAGGTATGATGATGATGATGGGAGTGTGATGATGGGAGTGTGATGATGGGAGTGTGATGATGAAGGTATGATGATGATGATGATGGAGTATGATGATGATGATGAGAGTGTGATGATGAAGGTATGATGATGATGAATGATGATGATGGGATGATGATGGGAGATGATGATGATGATGAGAGTGTGATGATGATGATGATGATGATGAGTGATGATGATGATGATGACTGTGATGATGATGATGATGGGAGTATGATGATGATGATGATGATGAAGGTATGATGATGATGGGGGTATGAGACTGTGATGATGATGATGAGAGTGTGATGATGATGATGATGGGAGTGATGATGATGATGAGTGTGATGATGATGATGATGGGAGTGTGATGATGATGATGATGGGATGATGATGATGGGAGTGTGATGATGATGATGATGATGAGTGTGATGATGATGAGTGTGATGATGATGGGAGTGTGATGATGATGGGATGTGATGATGATGTGATGATG
>CM055734.1:3344881-3354881 GCA_029465975.1 Dallia pectoralis
CTGCCTGTGCCTGTCAAATGGAGTGTGTCCGGATGAGCCCATACAGAAGTTAATGTGTGTCTGTGAGAGCCCAAGCTGCTGTGAATCTGTGTCTGTGAGAGCCCATGTAGAAGTGAATGTGTGTCTGTGAGAGCCCATGTAGGAGTGAATCTGTGTCTGTGAGAGCCCATGTAGGAGTGAATCTGTGTCTGTGAGAGCCCATGTAGAAGTGAATCTGTGTCTGTGAGGGCCCATGTAGGAGTGAATCTGTGTCTGTGAGGGCCCATGTAGGAGTGAATCTGTGTCTGAGAGCCCATGTAGAAGTGAATCTGTGTCTGTGAGAGCCCATGTAGAAGTGAATCTGTGTCTGTGAGAGCCCATGTAGGAGTGACTGTGTGTCTGTGAGGGCCCATGATACTGTGAATGTGCTTGTGTGTCCGTAGGAGCTCATACAGAAGTAAATGTGTGTCTGTGAGAGCCCAAGCTGCTGTGAATGTGTGTGTATGTCTGTTTTCTATACTTACCATTTTTGCCATCGCCCCAGGCAGCAGCTCTCTCTCTCTCTCTCTCTCTCTCGCTCTTTCTTCCTCTCTCTCTTTCCTTTGTGTAGTGCTTTCCTGAACAGGGGAGACACATTAGTTCTTTTCAGGACCATCTGAACATCTCCTTCTCTCATTCTGTCTTTTAATCAGAAGCACTGATGCATTCAGATCTAGGAACCATTACAGGATCTCTTTCTCTCCTTGTCTGTCTTCCTGTCAAATCTTTTTTTCCTTTTCCTGTCTCTCTCCCCCTCTCTCCCACTCTCTGTGTCTCTCTCTTTTCTCTTTAACATCATACTGATCTGGAGACTTCACACTCGTGCCGGGGAAACACTACGAATGTAAGGTCGGTTTTAGGATGCCATCCGCAGCAGCGTAAGCCTCCACGGCTAATCCTGTTGAACTGGCTAGTAAGTGCAGGAGTAGAACACTGTAAACTTGTAGAAGAACAGTTTATTGAGATGTGGGACGGTGGAATGGACCCGCGTGTTATTGGTCGAGGTCGAGGAAGACACTTGATCCCTATATCTCTGGCTGGTCACCATGACCCACAGCTGGTCTTCCATCAAGAGGGCGGTCATATCTTCTCCCCTTGTCAAGATGGTGGTTACCATACTGCAGTCTTGTCTCCAGGTGGAGCTACTGCTGGTTTCTCTCCAGGTGGAGCTACTGCTGGTTTCTCTCCAGGTGGAGCTATTGCTGGTTTCTCTCCAGGTGGAGCTACCGCTGGTTTCTCTCCAGGTGGAGCTACCGCTGGTTTCTCTCCAGGTGGAGCTACTGCTGGTTTCTCTCCTGGTGGAGCTACCGCTGGTTTCTCTCCAGGTGGAGCTACCGCTGGTTTCTCTCCAGGTGGAGCTACTGCTGGTTTCTCTCCTGGTGGAGCTACTGCTGGTTTCTCTCCTGGTGGAGCTACTGCTGGTTTCTCTCCTGGTGGAGCTACTGCCGGTTTCTTTCCTGGTGGAGCTACTGCTGGTTTCTCTCCTGGTGGAGCTACTGCTGGTTTCTCTCCGGGAAGTTCTAACCCTGGGTTCTCTCCCGGAGGTGCTATTCCTGGGTTCTCTCCTGGAGGTGCTAGTCATCACCATGCATCTGTCTACTCCTCTCCCCAGGAGCTTCAGAGAAGGAGCTATGAAGGAGCCCCTGAATCAGCCAAGACCAAGGCTCTGCAGACCGTCATAGAGATGAAGGTGAGAGAGGCAGAGAGAGTATGTGTAATGTCTGTATGTCTTATGTGGATGTTTCATATGTAAATATGTCTGTATGTCTTATGTGGATGTTTCAGATGTAAGTATGTATGTATGTCTTATGTGGATGTTTCATATGTAAATATGTCTGAATGTCTTATTTGGATGTTTCAGATGTAAATATGTCTGTATGTCTTATTTGGATGTTTCATATGTAAGTATGTCTTATGTGGATGTTTTATATGTAATTATGTATGTATGTCTTATGTGGATGTTTCAGATGTAAATATGTCTGTATGTCTTATGTGGATGTTTCATATGTAAATATGTCTGTATGTCTTATGTGGATGTTTCATATGTAAATATGTCTGTATGTCTTATGTGGATGTTTCATATGTAAATATGTCTGTATGTCTTATGTGGATGTTTCATATGTAAATATGTCTGTATGTCTTATGTGGATGTTTCATATGTAAATATGTCTGTATGTCTTATGTGGATGTTTCATATGTAAATATGTCTGTATGTCTTATGTGGATGTTTCATATATAAGTATGTCTGCATGTCTTATGTGGATGTTTCATATGTAAGTATGTCTGTATGTCTTATGTGGATGTTTCATATGTAAATATGTCTGTATGTGGATGTTTTGTATGTAAATATGTCTGTATGTCTTATGTGGATGTTTCAAATGTAAATATGTCTGTATGCCTTATGTGGATGTTACAGATGTAAATATGTCTGTATGTCTTATGTGGATGTTTCAGATGTAAATATGTCTGTATGTCTTATGAGGATGTTTCATATGTAAATATGTCTGTATGTCTCATATGGATGTTTCATATGTAAATATGTCTGTATGTCTTACGTGGATGTTTCAGATGTAAATATGACTGTATGTCTCATGTGGATGTTTCAGATGTAAATATGTCTGTATGTCTCATATGGATGTTTCATATGTAAATATGTCTGTATGTCTTATGTGGATGTTTCAGATGTAAGTATGTCTGTATGCCACTGTGTTGGGTTATGTCTGTCACAGAGAAAGACCACGTTAGGACATTTGTGTGTGTATGTGTTTGTGTTTCGGTGTGTGTCATATGAGTTAGACATCAGTGGAATGTAAAATCACACAAACAACTATTGATATTCAGAACCTTCCAGTAAGTGAGAGTAGATCTATGAGCTATTACCATCCACAGAAGACTTTATCAGCAGAACTGCAGAGGCAACACTGACATGTATAAATGTTTAATTAGTCCCAAACACTGGATAGCTTGGTTCAAGTGCTACAAAGTTACCTCAGAGAATCAGCTGAGCTTGGGAAAAATATTTTGTGGACTGATGGGATTGATGTTCTAGAGGGATGGGAAGATGAACGGCACTACCCAGAATCCACAGCGTAGCCGTCTCATCTGGGACAGTCTGTGTTAGGGCTGCTTTGTTACCCAGAATCCACAGCGTAGTTGTCTCATCTGGGACCGTCTGTGTTGAGGCTGCTTTGTTTGGGCATTGATGGCCGCCCCTGGAACCACATGGTGTTTTGAACTGGGGACTGAGAATTAGTAGTTATCCTGAAACACTCCATAACATTAAGTTATCCTGAAACACCCCATAACATTAAGTTATCCTGAAACACTCCATAACATTAAGTTATCCTGAGACACTCCATAACATTAAGTTATCCTGAAACACCCCATAACATTAAGTTATCCTGAAACACCCCATAACATTAAGTTATCCTGAGACACTCCATAACATTAAGTTATCCTGAAACACCCCATAACATTAAGTTATCCTGAAACACTCCATAACATTAAGTTATCCTGAGACACTCCATAACATTAAGTTATCCTGAGACACCCCATAACATTAAGTTATCCTGAAACACTCCATAACATTAAGTTATCCTGAGACACTCCATAACATTAAGTTATCCTGAAACACCCCATAACATTAAGTTATCATAACATTGAAACTGAGACACTCCATAACATTAAGTTATCCTGAAACACCCCATAACATTAAGTTATCCTGATAACATTAAGTTATCCTGAAACACCCCATAACATTAAGTTATCCTGAAACACTCCATAACATTAAGTTATCCTGAAACACTCCATAACATTAAGTTATCCTGAAACACCCCATAACATTAAGTTATCCTGAAACACTCCATAACATTAAGTTATCCTGAGACACTCCTGAGACACATAACATTAAGTTATCCTGAAACACCCCATAACATTAAGTTGGAATAAGTGGGTATTATCAGGTGTGTAAGTGTGTATGTTTGCATGTTTGTGTGTTGCATCAGTCTGATACACATTGAGATATTGTTACAACTGTGTGTGTGTGTGTGTGTGTCCGTATTCGTTGTCCGCTGATCCAGGACTCTAAGATCCAGTGTCTGGAGCGCGGTCTGAGGGACCTGGAGGAGGAGGTTCAGATGCTGAAGTCTAACGGAGCTCTCAGCACCGACGAGAGGGTGGAGGAGATGAAACAGATGGAGGTGTACCGCTCCCACTCCAAGTTCATGAAGAACAAGGTACTCACAGAGACCCACACCACCACCTCACCTGCTTCTCCACCCTGCATACTTGTCATCTCACCTGCTACACCATCTCTCCTGCTACTCCACCCTGCTACTCCACCCTGCTACTCCACCCTGCATACTTGTCATCTCTCCTGCTACACCATCTCACCTGCTTCTCCACCCTTCTACTCCACCCTGCATACTTGTCATCTCTCCTGCTTCTCCACCCTGCTTCTCCACCCTGCTACTCCACCCTGCATACTTGTCATCTCACCTGCTACTCCATCTCACCTGCTACTCCATCTCACCTGCTACTCCACCCTGCATACTTGTCATCTCACCTGCTACTCCACCCTGCTACTCCACCCTGCTACTCCACCCTGCATACTCGTCATCTCACCTGCTACCCAACATCTAGGATTCATTTTAAATGTCATGCATTTGTACTGTCTGTGACTCTGTGTTTAACCCTGTGACTGCCAAATGGCCCGTGTGCACAATGACTTAAAAAGATTGCGGCACCGCCCCCCCCTGACTCCTGATTGGTGATCGCCATGGCAGCGGCTAGGTAATGATCTGGTGGTTACCGACTCTCGGACAGGTTGAGCAGCTGAAGGAGGAGCTGTGTCAGAAAGAGGTCCAAGGGGAGGAGCTGAAGCAGCGGGCGGCCGATCTACAGCGGGAGCTGTCCGCAGTAAGGGGGCGGGACTTGTCACAGTGCTCTCTTTCATCTTTGACCTTCAACCTCTTGATTACCACAACACAGCAGCTCTGCCTTACTGAGCCTAACTAGAGAGAACAACCTGAGACCTCTTTATTAAGCTTTACTTTAGTGTTATGACTATTCCCTAAGACTGCCATATTTGGCGACCCTTTAGCAATTAGGATTTTGTTTCTTGCGTAGATTTTCCAACTGGCAGGTTCTGGGATTTGAACCGGCAACCTTTTGGTCACTGGCTGTGTCCGGACCACCTTTGCGAAGTTCTGCTTGAATGATGCATCAGAACTTCACAGTTACTGAGACTGTATTAGACAGGTATTATTCTTTGCGGACTCTGCAGTATTGATTTTATCAGGTCAGACTCGGATGTGGCTACAGAGACGTTTACCCAGATGCTTGTCTGCCCGTAGGCACCATGGTTAAAACTTTGTCTGTAGGTCTGGAAGGCAGAGCTGCCCAGTGTTGTGCTAAGGGCACTCTTTCTGTCTTTTCTTCTGGAGCTGAATGGAGTAGAGCTGGTTGGAGTAGAGCTGGGAAGATACTAACGATGCTTGGAGAGAGGTCATCGCTCCCTCTCTCTTCCTAATCTCTCTTAATGTGTCTCCTATCCATCTCCTCTTTACTTCCATCTTGTTGTCTCCTCTCCACCTCCTCTTCACTTCCATCTAGTTGTCTCCTCTCCACCACCTCCTCTTTACTTCCATCTAGTTGTCTCCTCTCCACCTCCTCCTCTTTACTTCCATCTAGTTGTCTCCTCTCCACCACCTCCTCTTCACTTCCATCTAGTTGTCTCCTCTCCACCACCTCCTCTTCACTTCCATCTAGTTGTCTCCTCTCCACCACCTCCTCTTCACTTCCATCTAGTTGTCTCCTCTCCATCTCCTCTTCACTTCCATCTAGTTGTCTCCTCTCCACCACCTCCTCTTCACTTCCATCTAGTTGTCTCCTCTCCATCTCCTCTTCACTTCCATCTAGTTGTCTCCTCTCCACCTCCTCTTCACTTCCATCTAGTTGTCTCCTCTCCATCTCCTCTTCACTTCCATCTAGTTGTCTCCTCTCCACCTCCTCTTTATTCCATCTAGTTGTCTCCTCTCCACCTCCTCCTCTTTACTTCCATCTAGTTGTCTCCTCTCCACCACCTCCTCTTCACTTCCATCTAGTTGTCTCCTCTCCACCTCCTCCTCTTTACTTCCATCTAGTTGTCTCCTCTCCACCACCTCCTCTTCACTTCCATCTAGTTGTCTCCTCTCTACCTCCTCCTCTTCACTTCCATCTAGTTGTCTCCTCTCCACCACCTCCTCTTCACTTCCATCTAGTTGTCTCCTCTCCACCTCCTCCTCTTTACTTCCATCTAGTTGTCTCCTCTCCACCTCCTCCTCTTAACTTCCATCTAGTTGTCTCCTCTCCACCACCTCCTCTTTATTCCATCTAGTTGTCTCCTCTCTCCATGTATGCCTGCCGCATGATGAGGTGTCTCTGTGGGCTGTCTAGTGAATCATTAGAGGGCGTAAACATGATGTAGATGTTGATGTGCTGCCTGTTTAACGCCTCACTTTCAGGTCTACAGATTGTGTAGGGGCAGGTAAAACCAGAGCACTCTCTGGTGCACCCTCTGGAGTGTACACTACGTCATGTGTAGTTTGTAGCCAAGCCCACACTCTAGATGATTGATGTTTTGTTCTGTTGTTGCTGACATGACAGAAACATCCTCACAGCAGCCATGTGTGGGAGTTATCGTAGAAAAACATCTCCCAAACAGCAGACAGATAGGAATACAGGTCGACTGACAGGCAAATACACAAGAATACAGACAGACAAGAATACTGACAGACAGGCATACAGACAGACAGACAGACTGACAGGCAGGAATACAGACAGACAGGAATACAGACAGACAGACTGACAGGCAGGAATACAGACAGACTGACAGGCAGGAATACAGACAGACAGGCAAGAATACAGACAGACAGACTGACAGGAATACAGACAGACTGACAGGCAGGAATACAGACTGACAGGAATACAGACAGACAGGCAGGAATACAGACAGACAGGCAGGAATACAGACAGACAGGCAGGAATACAGACAGACAGGCAGGAATACAGACAGACAGGCAGGAATACAGACAGACTGACGGACAGGAATACAGACTGACAGACAGGAATACAGACTGACATGCAGGTAGGAGGTAGGAATACAAAGAGACACAGGAGTACAGAGACACAAGTGCCCTACTTCCTAAATTTGGCAAAACCCAGTTTTAATAACAGAGCACCGTAATGGTCCAAACAGCTTATCCGGTTCTGACTAACTGCTGGTCTGTGCTCAGGTGGACCAGGTGAAGCAGGACCTCAGCAGGAAGGACACAGAGCTGTTGGGTCTCAGGACCAAGCTGGACACCCTGACCAACCAGTTCTCAGACAGCAAGCAGCACATCGATGTTCTGAAGGAGTCCCTGACAGCCAAGGAGCAGCGCTCAGCCATCCTTCAGACAGAGGTGATGAACCGCACTAACAGACCCAAACTGGCCCAAACCGGTCCAAACTGGCCCAAACCGGTCCAAACTGGCCCAAACCGGTTCAAATCGTCCCAAACTGGCCCAAACCGGTCCAAATCGGCCCGTCCGAACAAACCCTATCCTGCCTGTACCGGCTTGCAGGAACAAACCTAAATCGGCCCAAATCGGCACGCACGGACAATCACAAATCGGCCCGCACGAACAGACCCAAACCGGCAGGCGAGAACCATGTATATATATAACGTATATAAAACGGAACCCTTTTTTTACAGTCCTTGTTACCTTGGTAACGCATTAACGCCATGTCTTTGAGGAGTCAGCTCATCGCCAGCCACCATAGAGATGGAGGAACAGTTTGACCCTGTCTTGAATGGAGCGGGTGTGATACTTCTTATGGCCTGTAGGGGGCACTGTCAGACTTTCTCATTCAGTTAGCTTTTAAAAGTGTTTTTACACACACGTTAAATGTGAACGAACACTAAAGCCTGAAAGCCTCACAGCTTGAAAATGTATTCAAATATGCTTGACTATACAGATGTGTCACTATGTGATATGATTAATGTGTGTGTTCAGGTGATTTGTGACGATATTCTCTCTGGTCGTCAGGTGGATGCACTGCGTCTCCGTCTGGAGGAGAAGGACTCCCAGCTGAACAAGAAGTCCAAACAGATGCAGGAGTTGTCTGAGGAGAAGGGGACATTAAGCGGAGAGATACATGACCTCAAAGACATGCTGGACGTCAAGGAGCGTAAGGTCAACGTTCTGCAGAAGAAGGTAAGGTGATGAAAGGTGTGTGTGTGCTGGGCCGGGTTCAAGGCAACACACACACATATTACTGTGCGCGCTAACAACTGAGGAGTAGGTTTCCAATTTAAGTAGTAACATTACAGTTACCGTTTAAACCCCTCATTTCTTGGTGGGCGTGAGTGTTGGACGCGACTGGTGGACGCGACTGGTGGACGGGACTGGTGGACGGGACTGTTGGACGCGACTGGTGGACAGGACTGGTGGACAGGACTGGTGGACGGGACTGGTGGACGGGACTGGTGGACGGGACTGGTGGACAGGACTGGTGGACGGGACTGGTGGACGGGACTGGTGGACGGGACTGGTGGGACTGGTGGACGTGACTGGTGGACGGACTGGTGACTGGTGGTGGACTGGTGGGCGACTGGTGGACAGGACTGGTGGACGGGACTGGTGGACGGGACTGGTGGACGGGACTGGTGGACAGGACTGGTGGACGCGACTGCGACTGGTGGACAGGACTGGTGGAAGCGACTGTTGGACGCGACTGGTGGACGCGACTGGTGGACGCGACTGGTGGACGCGACTGGTGGACAGGACTGGTGGGCGTGACTGGTGGGAGTGACTGGCGGACTTGACTGGTGGACGCGACTGGTGGGCGTGACTGGTGGGCGTGACTGGTGGGCGTGACTGGTGGGCGTGACTCTTGGATGTGGCAGCTTGGACGTGGCAGCTTGCCACACGACTTTGAAGAATAACAGAAGGAGAATTGGCATTTCTACTACCCAGCGACAACTTGACAGAAGATGTAACGCCCACAGATGGCAGTTAGCAAAGCATTACTTGGTTTCTCTTCATCCAATCTGACTCCTCTGATCCGTATTGATAACTGTTTCCCATTTATCAGCCATCCTTTTTGCCACTAGGTGGCGGTGTGAGATCACAACACATGCATTATAAGGCAGGACCAAAACTGTGCTGTCGCTATCGAGAAAGGACACACAGGCACACTGCCCACAAAATAATGTGGAATCGGAGCTGCACTTCCTAACCACTGGCAAATGTATGAACACATCAGAGCCAAATATTTCCCCCTTGAAATACCTTCTTCCTCACTTCTGATCACATGACAGGTCAAAGGAAATCTCCTAAGGTTCAACACCTGCTCCTTAAAGCAATACACACATTATACCTACTACAATATACCTCAGATGGCAACAGAACAGTGGTGTCTTTGTGGCACTGACCGTTCTTTCCTCATTTCCTCATATTTTATTTATTTAGTTCATTTATTTTCCAATACTTTGGCAATGTAAATGTATGTTTCACATGCCAATAAAGCTGATTGAATTGAATTGACAGGGAGCGACACATAGGAGGTCAGAGACAGGGAGAGACAGACAGGAGAGAGAGAGGGAGAGACAGACAGGAGAGAGAGAGGGAGAGACAGACAGGAGAGAGAGACAGGAGAGACAGTGGATGAGAGAGAGAGGGAGAACTAGTGGATGAGAGACATTGGAGGAGGAAGAGATGGAGGGGAGAGATTGATGATGATTTCTGAATATTTCTGAATAATTTCTCCCCAATGAACACTTTGTCAACCCTTGTAAAAATCTTCAGTAAATATAATCCATGTTCCATGTGCCTGACGCTGCTGGGCCATAATTCAGTCAGACAGACAGACACATATCCAGACAGACAGACAGACAGACACATAACCAGACAGACAGACAGACAGACACATAACCAGACAGACAGACAGACACATAGCC
>CM055734.1:3359881-3368981 GCA_029465975.1 Dallia pectoralis
GAGCCCGGGAGTTCACTGGAGGACAGAGTGAAGAAAATAACATTAGTTATATAGTGTAGAGAGAGAAAACAGTGACAGGAACCAGTTCAGCAGTCTTCACTTAGGTATGTAAACTCCCCGTCAGACACCAGCTGACACTGTGTGTGCGCGCTTGCCTTCCTGCGCGCGTGTCTCTCAGGCGTGAACAATAAAGGGCATCGTTTTCACAGGCCACGCCTCTGAACTAGCCTCCCGTTCTCACTTCGGTAGTTTTGATCGGAGTTATCTGCTTCTTGTCAGAACTCCAGGTCTTCCCCGTTTTTCATCCGAAATAAGAGAAGTGTGCGAGTTCAAAGAGGCAAGCTTCAGAAGGACTTGTGATGGCTGGAGGGAATTTTAAGTGTGAGCAGTGACGTGCGTCTCCCTTGTATTGTTTATCTATGTTAGTCGTTTCTGTGTGACTTAATGAGATCATGTTGAATAATAATGCCTTTTTAAAGGACAAGGACTGAAAAATGAGATAGATGAGGCAGAGAGAGATAGAGGGGAGAGAGACAGAGAGAAAGAGAGAGGACACAAAAACCTAGAGAGGGAAGAGAAAGAGAGAAAACATAGAAAGAGAGAACATTTTTCTGTCTGCGCCATTGGTCTCTCAATCTCTCTTCTTTGGTTATTCTTGCATCTTCCCTCTTCCCTTTCTTTCTCTTTCTCTCTCTCTCTGACTCTCAACCTCTTCCCTTTCTTTCTCTTTCTCTCTCTCTCTGACTCTCAACCTCTTCCCTTTCTTTCTCTTTCTCTCGCTCTCTGACTCTCAACCTCTTCCCTTTCTTTCTCTTTCTCTCTCTCTCTGACTCTCAACCTCTTCCCTTTCTTTCTCTTTCTCTCTCTCTCTGACTCTCAACCTCTTCCCTTTCTTTCTCTTTCTCTCTCTCTCTGACTCTCAACCTCTTCCCTTTCTTTCTCTTTCTCTCTCTCTCTGACTCTCAACCTCTTCCCTTTCTTTCTCTTTCTCTCTCTCTCTGACTCTCAACCTCTTCCCTTTCTTTCTCTTTCTCTCTCTCTCTGACTCTCAACCTCTTCCCTTTCTTTCTCTTTCTCTCTCTCTCTGACTCTCAACCTCTTCCCTTTCTTTCTCTTTCTCTCTCTCTCTGACTCTCAACCTCTTCCCTTTCTCTCTTTTTGTTCTCTGTCTCTCCCCTCTCTCTTCTCTCTGTCTGTTTCCTCTGAATACTGAAGAGCTTTTGGTCCCTGACCAGGAAGTCCCTGTTCTGATTGGTCCCTGAGCATGAAGTACCTGTTCTGATTGGTCCCTGACCAGGAAGTCCCTGTTCTGATTGGTCCCTGACCAGGAAGTCCCTGTTCTGATTGGTCCCTGACCAGGAAGTCCCTGTTCTGATTGGTCCCTGACCAGGAAGTCCCTGTTCTGATTGGTCCCAGACCAGGAAGTCCCTGTTCTGATAGGTCCCTGATCAGGAAGTCCCTAGCCTGTAGATCCCAGTTCACCTGCCTGATTACAGACCTCCTCACATTAGCCTGTAGGTCCCAGTTCACCTGCCTGATTACAGACTTCCCCACATTAGCCTTTAGATCCCAGTTCACCTGCCTGATTACAGACCTCCTCACATTAGCCTGTAGATCCCAGTTCACCTGCCTGATTACAGACCTCCTCACATTAGCCTGTAGATCCCAGTTCACCTGCCTGATTACAGACCTCCCCACATTAGCCTGTAGATCCCAGTTCACCTGCCTGATTACAGACCTCCTCACATTAGCCTGTAGATCCCAGTTCACCTGCCTGATTACAGACCTCCCCACATTAGCCTGTAGATCCCAGTTCACCTGCCTGATTGATTACAGACCTCCCCACATTAGCCTGTAGGTCCCAGTTCACCTGCCTGATTACAGACCTCCTCACATTAGCCTGTAGATCCCAGTTCACCTGCCTGATTACAGACCTCCTCACATTAGCCTGTAGATCCCAGTTCACCTGCCTGATTACAGACCTCCTCACATTAGCCTGTAGATCCCAGTTCACCTGCCTGATTGATTACAGACCTCCCCACATTAGCCTGTAGGTCCCAGTTCACCTGCCTGATTACAGACCTCCTCACATTAGCCTGTAGATCCCAGTTCACCTGCCTGATTACAGACCTCCTCACATTAGCCTGTAGATCCCAGTTCACCTGCCTGATTACAGACCTCCTCACATTAGCCTGTAGATCCCAGTTCACCTGCCTGATTACAGACCTCCTCACATTAGCCTGTAGATCCCAGTTCACCTGCCTGATTGATTACAGACCTCCCCACATTAGCCTGTAGGTCCCAGTTCACCTGCAAACTGGTACCCCACGCAAACTGGTACCTCATGCTAGCATGCTAACTGGGGCCCCTTATTGCCCGCTAACTGTTACTGACCTGACCTTGAGACAGCTTTTACAACATTCTTAACCTCTGACCTCTGCAAACTCCCATGGGCCCAAAGTGTTTAGTCAGTATTTCCTCTGGACCCTCCTGCCGGTCTTTGGTCTCTTCTGTTCCTGGGAATGCTGGCCCTTCCTCTGGTGCCTGCCCCGGTACCCTTTGTACTGGGTCCAGACATTTCCCATGATCCTCTACAGCAGCCCATGGTGTCGTGAGACCTGACCGCTGCACCGGTTCTTGAGATGTTTTTTCAGACCAAAAAAATCGATTTTGATTAACTGCTTATTTGGTCAAATGTTCTCAAATAGATGCTAGTGGCTAGCAGGTGTTTGATAATTCAGATGACGAACACAGAGACATCCCGTAACCATGGTAACTGGCACGGACCGAACATTGTCAAGCCGCATCAGAAGAAAGAAACTGGTCCATGCTTAGACACGCCATATGGAATAAGCCTTTTATAATCAACTGCAAACCAATTGCTCTCCATATCAGGGGCTTTTGCTGTACTTTGTTTGTCCCTCGGTCAGTCACAGTAAAAATGAAAGTGTGGCCAAAGTTTTGACTGGTAGGGGTGTGTGTGTGTCTGTCCATGAGTATGTCAGTGTATGCACGGTTGTGTGTCTGTGCGTGTGTGTGTGTGTGTGTGTGTGAGCCAATTCTTCTGCCATGTCATTTATCAACTCTTTTTAGCTCCAGGCACTAACACTGCATTTCATAGCCAGATAAGGAAAATGTGTGCAAATAAACCACACATTTGTTTTACGGATTCTTTGGTTTTTACGTGGAAGGAATTTCAATTTGGTCTACCAAGACCAGACTGGTGAGGGTCGCGGTTTGACCTTTATCTTATTTCCATGCTTCTGATAAAGTTATGAACAACTTTTCTGAGGTGAAGATTAAAGTTTTCATACATAATTTCATAAACATGTTACGAAGCCTCTGTAACCCTATGTCATGCTTTATAAAGTGTTCATAAATTAGATTTTTTGTAATGGTGACTCAGTGACGTGTCTCTAATTTTGAAACCCATTGCATTCTGGGTAACTATAAGCAGTAGGGGGTGCTGTGTACAGGAGCGGACGTTGGTCCTCAGGGTTCTGGGTCAAGGTTCTGTTTGTCCGGTGTGTTCTGTGGACCAGCTGAAACCCATTGCATTCTGAGTAACTATAAGCAGTAGGTGGTACTGTGTACAGGACCGGACGTTGGTCCTCAGGGTTCTGGGTCAGGGTTCTGTTTGTCCTGTGTGTTCTGTGGACCAGCTGAAACCCATTGCATTCTGGGTAACTATAAACAGTAGGTGGTGCTGTGTAGAGGAGCGGAGGTTGGTCCTCAGGGTTCTGGGTCAGGGTTCTGTTTGTCCTGTGTGTTCTGTGGACCAGCTGAAACCCACTGTATTCTGGGTAACTATAAGCAGTAGGTGGTGCTGTGTACAGGACCGGACATTGGTCCTCAGGGTTCTGGGTCAGGGTTCTGTTTGTCCTGTGTGTTCTGTGGACCAGCTGAAACCCATTGCATTCTGGGTATAAACTAGGTGGTGCTGTTTGTCCTCAGGGTTCTGGGTCAGGGTTCTGTTTGTCCTGTGGACCAGCTGAAACCCATTGCATTCTGGTTAACTATAAGCAGTAGGTGGTGCTGTGTACAGGACCGGACGTTGGTCCTCAGGGTTCTGGGTCAGGGTTCTGTTTGTCCTGTGGACCAGCTGAAACCCACTGCATTCTGGTTAACTATAAGCAGTAGGTGGTGCTGTGTACAGGAGCGGACGTTGATCCTCAGGGTTCTGGGTCAGGGTTCTGTTTGTCCTGTGTGTTCTGTGGACCAGCTGAAACCCATTGCATTCTGGGTAACTATAAACAGTAGGTGGTGCTGTGTACAGGACCGGACATTGGTCCTCAGGGTTCTGGGTCAGGGTTCTGTTTGTCCTGTGGACCAGCTGAAACCCATTGCATTCTGGGTAACTATAAGCAGTAGGTGGTGCTGTGTACAGGACCGGACGTTGGTCCTCAGGGTTCTGGGTCAGGGTTCTGTTTGTCCTGTGTGTTCTGTGTTATTTGGGGGGAGCTGGAGACTGTTTCACTGCTCACTATGCTTGTGTATTTCTGCTGATTCATAATTCTCCCCCATCTCTCTCCCCTCCTCCTTCCTCCCTATCTCCTTCACCCTCTCGCCGTGTCTCCTCCCTCCCTCCAGATTGAGAACCTGCAGGAGCAACTGAGAGACAAAGAGACCCAGATGAGCAATCTGAAGGATCGGGTCAAGTCCCTCCAGACGGACACGTCCAACACTGATACTGCCCTCACCACCCTGGAGGAGGCCCTGGCTGAGAAGGTATACTGTGTGTGGGGTGTGTGTGTGGGGTGTGTGTGTGGTTCTCAGGGTTCAGAGTGTGTATGTTTCTGTAAGAAAGAGTAAAGCATAATAAATTAGCAGGATAATCCCACCACTGTTTTTGCACAGACACACACACACTCTCTCACAAAAAACTCTCACACACACACACACACACACACACTCTCTCTCACACACACTCTCACACACACACACACTCACACACACACACTCACACACACACACACACTCTCACACACACACACACACACACACACACTCTCACACACTCTCTCACACACACACTCTCTCACACACACACACTCTCACACACACTCTCTCACACACACACACTCTCACACACACACACACACACACACACACACACACACACACACACACACACACTCTCTCACACACTCTCCCCTCCCTTCTAACAAACTCACACTTCTTCCGCCCACTGCACCTGTTTCCTCTGACACCCACGACCACAAGGTGGGAACAGAACGGTGGTATCTTTCAAAATAAAAGCTGTGGTTTAGTTGTGGTCACTGAGCTATGTGAATGATTCAGCCAGACACCGTGCCTGCTACACCATATGGGATCTGACTCAGAATGTGCTGGGAGTTGACCCAATAACCATATGGTCAGATCCATACAGCTGGTGTAGCTTTACCAAACGGCACATTATTCCCTATCTGATGCTCTGCTTTCAACCGAATCCTTTTGCCGGAAAGCAGTGGGTTGTTTTGGAAAGATGGTGCCATTTGGCCCAGGAGCGGAGCTAACCACTGCCCCCAACCGCTGCCTCTGACCTGATGAATATAAATGTCAGAGTCCGGGGCTGTTTGTTTTGTCTGGCGTATCCGCGTCTGGCCAGTGAGCTGGGCCCTGTGCTGGAGCTGTTATACCCACCATTCTGCTATCTCCATCCCAGCAAACAGTCATGCTGGCTGGGTGGGCAATGCACCTCTAGTCTGACCTCCATTAGAGAGGAGGGATGTAGGTCAGAGATTGATCTGGTCAGCCTATTTTATGCCTTATTTCTCCTGGCTTACTCCAACCCCTTTCTCCCTCTTTTTCTATCGACCATCACTCCAGCCCTTTTCTCCAGTCTTTTCTCCCTTGTCTTCAGTCCTAGTTTTAGAAAATATCACATATTATCACAATCTGTAGACACCATGTTTTCACGTCCTGTTTTGAGCGTGCCTTGTACCTCCTGTGTTTTGAGCGTGCCTTGTACCTCCTGTGTTCTCTGCATGGAATATTGACTCGGAACTCTGACACTGAATAATTGGTTCTGTTGTGAAAAAGAACGGTCTTGTGAAAAAATACAAATTGTTCAAGTTCAGTAAGGCAGCTTGTGTGTGAGGACGGTATTTGGTGTGTGGGTTTTGACCAGCCTGGGTGAACAACTGCTTTTACAAACACCCAGCCATAACTAGTCGTAACGTCTTATAACTGATTATAATGTCTTATAACTGATCATACTGCCTCATAACTAGTCGTACTGTCTATAACTGATTATAATGTCTTATAACTGATCATACTGTCTTATAACTAATCATACTGTGTGTAGGAGCGTATCATTGATCGTCTGAAGGAGCAGAGAGATAGAGACGACAGAGAGAAGACAGAGGAGATGGACTCCCACCGGAGAGAGCTGAAGGAGCTCAGAGGGAAGCTTACTGAGCTGCAGGGAGACCTGTCGGAAAAAGAGGTGGGCTACAGGCTGTGTGTGTGTGTCTGTGCGTGTGCGTGTGCGTGTGTGTGCGTGTGCGTGCGCGTGCGTGTGTGTGTTTGCAACGATGACTCCTAAAGCCACTAAATAAAAAACTTTATTCATAGTAAACAGCTTTATTCATAGGAACCAGCTGTAGTCATAGGAACCAGCTGTAGTCATAGGAACCAGCTGTAGTCATAGGAACCAGCTGTAGTCATAGGAACCAGCTGTAGTCATAGGAACCAGATGTAGTCATAGGAACCAGCTGTATTCACAGGAACCAGATGTGTTCACAGGAGGCGGCTATATTGAAGTACTTTAACAGGCTGAATGGTTGTCCTATAAAAAGTAATTAAAAAACAACTTGAAAAAACACACAGATGATCGTGTTACTGATGACTTAAAAGCATTTCTGTGGTACTGAGTGAGAAGCATGCAGTTTATTTATAAGAACTTTACCAGGGGTTAAAGAGCATTGGGACAAGCTTGATTTAACACAACAATTTTTGTTAACGTCTCACACAATAACTTTCAGAGGTCCGGAATTCACAAATGACACAGATTTTCAGGACGATACATCACGTCAGATGTTGCCCGGTTGGATATAGCATTTCATGGATTTTTCCGGCTCGGCACAACTTTAGAATATACCCTTTAGGGAGACTCATCTGCTGGGTTATCCTTCTGGAGCTTTGTCACAAATTCTTCCTCACTCCGAGTGACATGTGACCTTTCTCTTGGACTCTCAGACTGCGTGACAATGTTTAGCGTAGCTTGTTATTAGCCTGTTGATGACCTCACACTAGCTATTCTCTGTTCTCCTCCATGTCACATGGTCTTCACCTCCGGCATAGCTATTAAAAATGAAAGAAGTCGAATTCTGAAAATTGTGTTTTTCCAACCCAGCGTGATCAGACCAAGGCGAAGCCTGTAAAGCAACGTGAACATTACGCCGGTTTATATTGTAATTTCTTCATCTTACCCCAGTGCAGTATGGGTAATGGGATGATTGAACACCTGGGTGGTTCTTGATATCAGGATTGTTTTACAGTGACTCTGAGCGATATCATGACATTTTGAGAGTGTTTTTCTCCCCCCTTTGTGTATCCAGTCTTTATTGACCTATTTCTGATTGTGTCTCATGGAAAGTATATCACGGTTTCAAGCTTGTTGTCGTCCGCACATCGTTTTGAAACTGTGAATTAGTAATTGCTTTCATCCGTCCTTACTTTCTGTCTCCTCTCTCTCCTACAGACCAGTGTCCTGGATCTGAAGGAGCATGCTTCCTCACTAGCTTCCTCAGGTCTGAAGAAGGATTCCAAACTGAAGAGTCTGGAGATCGCTCTGGAGCAGAAGAAGGAGGAGTGTGTGAAGCTAGAGAACCAAGTGAAGAAGGTGAGAAGCTCATCTTCAGCCTATATATTAACACACCTCTTTCAGGTCCGCACTGTTTATTTCCCACCCATCTCAGTCTGGTCCTTCACAACCCTTCATACCTTATGCTGAACTCAACTACAGTTAACGACTGTATCCAGGTCCCTGGGGTCCCCTGGGGTTCTGTACGTCAGCCTGCTATCTCATATACAGTTGGAGACTGGAACACTGTCTGTTGGGTCAGAACCACAGTATTGTTGTCAAAGCTTCTGTCATCATCATGGACCACAACCTTTCTACCTTGAGGACGCCGCTCCTAAGTATCAGTAGTAGAACTGGCCTGAGACAGCAGGAGAACTCTGTACTGAACAGCGCAGTGGGCTAACTACTGCAGGTAGTCTAGAGCTCAATCTAGAGCTAGAGGCATATTCCTTAGACGTACAACATGGGGAAGAAGCTGTTCCTGATAGACCTCAGCTGTCTGCCAGAGGGGAGAGCTTTGAATAGTCCCTTTCCGGGATGGGAGGGGTCTGCCTCAATCTTTGCTGCCCGCCTCAGTGACCTGGCTTTGAACAGTTCTTTGAGGGACGGCAGCTTACATCCGATGGTCCGCTCTGCAGAGGGGATGATGCATTGCAGTCTGTCTTTATCCTTGACAGTGGCTGCAGCGTACCAGACGGTGATGGAGGAGGTCAGGATGGACTCAATGATGGCTGTGTAGGCAATAATCATCATAGACGTTGGCAGTTTGTACTTTTTGAGCTGCCACAGGCAGTACAGTCTTTGTTTGGTGCTTTCTTAGTGAGAGGTGATGTTCAGCTCCCACCTGAGGTCCTGTGCGATGGTGTTGCCCAGGAAGTGTTGAAGCCACTCAGGATGAGGCACTCACTCTAATTAGAGCTAATTACCACAGATGTCTTTATGTTAATGTTTACTCATTTGGTGGTGGACATAAGCACATACACACAGACACACAATCTCTATTTAGCTCGTATCTCAGTCCTTCCCTGCAGATGACGTGATGCTGGCTGTTGTCGTGGAAACCTGTCCAGCCATGTCAATAGTCCAGCAGCACCAGTCCTTGGAAATAACGAACAAGGGAACGAGAGGCATGTGAAAACAAAAGTGCGCACAGCACGTTTGAGACGGGCCCTCCCTGAGCTCAGGAGGTTGTTAAACACGGTCCATAAAACACAGTCACAGTGAGAACAGCTGTATGGAGGTTCTGAGCCAGATCCATAAAACACAGTCACAGTGAGAACAGCTGTATGGAGG